>JAQIXN010002625.1:0-10822 GCA_034698145.1 Proisotoma minuta
CAATTTAGCACCAACTTGGGAGGCGTTTTATTTCGGCGTTATTGGACCTACAAAGCTGAAAATTTACATGAGCGTACCTTGATACAATAGAAAAGTGCTAATTTTTTAGTTTTTCGAAAAAGGGTCATGCGGCCTTAAAACAGGTCAAACGGTTTGAACCCTTTTTGAGTAAAAATAAAATCTCATATTACCCCACATATAGGGCATCGTTGGAAAGGCCTTTTTATGCTGATTCAGAATATTTATAGTTTGTAGGGTCTAAAATAATAAGAAAACATGCATTTCGTTGTGTGAAAACAACTAGTTTTATGCTGAAAACACATCAAAATTAGGATATTGGTTTTTGACCTGTTTTAAGGCCGCATGACCGTTTTCCGAAAAACTAAAAAAATAGCACTTTTCTAATGTATTAAGGTAAACTCATGTTAATTTTCAGCTTTGTAGGTCCAGTAACGCCCACCCCCATTATAACCTCGATTTTTGAAAAACTTATTTTTTTGGGTTACCAATGAGGGGTCTTACAACATATATAAACAGGGTCATAAAATTCTGGCCCAGAGGTCACGACTGTGATCCGGGCTCAAATAGTGCCCCATCTGCAAAAATAATTTAATTAATTAAAGAAAAGTTAAGGATTTTTCAATAAATGATTAGTGGGTTAGTCAGATATTTATAGTAAACGTTCAAAATTCCCAATTATTTTCTGACTCACCGAGTAGAGGATTTTAGATTAAAATTTAAAGTTTAAAGAGTATTTATTTGCGTTGTAATTATTACCTCCATTCCTTCCAAATTGGCGACGTCGAAGGGACATTGTACAAAAGAAATTGTATTAAGTTAGCAGCAAAATTTTTCTAAAGATTTAACTTTGGATTTGATGTTGATTCGGCTGGAGCGATTTGTCAACTGGACAAAATGAGTAATGCTTGAACTCTTTAGTTAAAAAAGAGATAAGGAAGTCTTTTCTTAGAAACTTACTATAAATAAACTCCACCCTTAAAAGTCCTTTTAAAAACTACAAAGAAAACTACAAAATTTTAAATTTTATTTTTAAATTCCTGTTTGTTTTTAAATGCTTCATTTGCTGAAAAACTTGCAATCAGATGCAACTTTTGACTTTAGCATGCGTCGATTTTTTACAAATTTTGTAAGTTATGTTACCGAAAGAAGGTTAAATTTGGTTTTATGCAAATCTACAGACAACAAGTAATTTTTCAAGTAAAACATTTCAGACAATAATTTTTTATTTAAAATTCTTTAAACTCTGCCACTGCATACATATCAAATATTTTGAAAAAGTATGTAGAATAGTCATATGACGTCATCCTGTAAAAAATTATCCCGTTAAAGGCACGATAAGTATGGTATATGATAAATAATCCATCTGGGGATAATTTTTTTTGCCGACACTGGCTAAATTTCATGAAATTGAAAACAATACTTTCAAAATTATGTGGAAGATGCCTTGTTTTAAGAGTATTTTTATATCGTCCCCAATAATTTTAAATAGTTTACTTCTGGATCAAATTATAAAATATAATTTGCTAGCTGCTCTGATCTTTGGTAACAAATAAACGCTGGGAATGACATTTTGAAAAATAAAATTTTTGTGATATATTTTAATTTAAGTTTGTAAGCAAAATTTTTTGTGACTGGAACTTGTATAATTTTAAAATATATTTGTAATATCCTTTGAAATTGTTGGTTACGTGTTGGAAGCCACGCCAACTTTTCTAATCCTTAATCTGTCTGCGTGCAGTATGACGCATTCATAGCTAAATTAGGAAGTTTTGGATTAAATTTACTTTCCCTTTGCACAGCACAGTCATCCTTAGACATTACCACACCAAATATTTATTTACATAATGTGGTAATTGATTAGTTGATTGTACAAATTGGATTCACCTGCAGAGAACTGTATTATAAAATGCATTGCTCATCCTCTTTTCATGAATGAATGCATTTTACATTTACTAAAGATGAAGAAGGGGAGAGATGAATAAAAACACAATGAAATATTTTTTGTTTGTCATTGCTTCTTCTGATTTAGTTTGAATACAAGGCTCTCGTTTGTGAGCAAAGAGGATACCCATCTTTAAAGACTGGACCCTGTTGTCATGGAGATCAACTCTTTTATCTTCAAACTTTTCGTAAGATCAAGGTTAAACTGATATCTAACTGTGTGTTAGGATTAGAAGGAGTTTAGATTTATTTAAATCTACAAATTCAAAGATTTCAGGGGGGAATTAAAATTTTGTTTGTTTTACCCTAGCATATGCATTCATATAGACACAAGTTTCTGCAATAACGTTTGAATTCTAGAGTAAACTTTGAAAATACTGCCGCATTTCCAATAAAACATCTTTTCATAAGCACAGTCACATACTGACTTAAAATATTTTTATTTCAGATAATTTTGTGTCTGCTGACCCCCTTAATAAAAAGCCACCCCCACCCAGATCAAGACACCGTACATTTAAGTATGCCGAACAGAAAGGACGGATCAGCTTTGGAACGGCTGCTCGGTTTCGGCCTCGCCTTCCCTTATCCATATTTCCAAAAGTGAGCGATTCTTTAAACTTAAATTGCTCTAAAATATAATTTTTGTAAATTCTTATTTTCCAGGCCAAAATATCGATATCCAGTTTACGACCGGAGTGGGCGTGGCTACCCAATGTATGGATTTGGGGGCAGGGAAATGTTTCGCTATACAAAATTTGATAAGGAGGAAGGCCACCACTAATTTAATTTAGAATCTTATTGCTAAATTGTACAATTGTAATTTATTTGGATTTTTGAGTGAATAATTGAGTGAATGGTATGATATTTTAAGGAAAATTTGATGGCGATATAAATTACTCTTTAAAATTAAAATTTTTTATACAGTTTTAGAAAATATTTTTTAAATAAAAAGTATGTGGCTATCGAATTTTTCCAATAACTTATATTATTTTTTTAAATTAAAATCAAAGTGATGGTATTATTATTCGCAAAATCTTGTAGCACTAGTGGAGTTGCTATGGACACAAATATCAGTTAGTTTTGTTAATTTTTATGGCTGAATAAGCTACCCGTGTCCACATAACTGTCTCCCACCCTGAACTTCAGATTGGGCAGAGATATCAATGTTTTCCTTGTCCAAGAACTGCGTCTAAATTTTCCTGACGCGTTCAAAATTTTCCATCTTTGGCTGCATTCCGTAGAGTTTGTGGCCAACGCGGCAGCCGCACCCACAACATTTATCACCCAACCAGGGGCAAAAATTGCGGCGCCTGCGTAGAACACTAATTCAGAAGTTGTCACTTTGTCATGAAGTTTTATGACGGCAAAATAAGCAAATATTTCGCCAAGTGGAATTACAACTATTAGTGGCAGAAGGAGTTGATATCCGACCACGTCATTATAAAGCTTTAGCAGGAGATTGAGTCTTTGATGAGTTTTTATGCTGGATTTTAAATTTATGCTGGGAGTTCCCGATTCCCTAAATGTGTAATTATCTATATTATGCCAGATTTTACTTAAGACAAAAAAGAACTTTGAGAAAAATTTGATATTTCAGCTTTAGAAATTATAGGGCCAACATTTTGGCTTCGGAAATTTTGTAAAAGTTAAGTAGAATTTTTATAAACGCCAAAAATTTGTCCTTACTTCAGTAATTGTGCCATGACCCCATTGAAATATAAAATCCCCACGAGAAGGACATAAACTGTATGAAATCCACCAGCTCCGAGAATTTGGGCCATATTCCAAGTTTCTAGTCCAAGGATTGGCAGCCATTTCCAAAATGGGGGATGCTCATGTTCCGAAAGGCTTCGTCATGCAGAATTCCAACATTGAGGTGCAGGAGACAAGATGACAGGGCAGCTTTATCCGCATTAACAGAAAGCTGAATGGTAAGCTAACATAGATTCCCACTTCAATTATCAGCAGAACTAGTTTCAGAAGATTTAGGTGTTTTTTTTGAAGTAACTATGTAAAGGTTTTTTTTTTAAATATTACAAATTAATAAATTCATATTTAAAGATGTGGGCAAACACAGTTTCTATCTAAAAACAAAAAAAATGTACTTACAAGTACACAACAAACATCGATCAAAGCATACAACAAATTTAAATCTTAGAAAAAAATTCACACAAACAAATAGTTTATACAATCGACAAATATACTAATACCGAGATTATTTACATACATAACACACATTTTTTATAAATCAAACAATGTAATAAGCTGACATTTAGCACAAAAGCAACCAAATGTGGAATTATCTGAGCCATGCACTTTCTCATGTAGCAACATAGAATTGAGAAGTAGAGGCACATCATTGTGCACAATTAGCCGAGGCCCAAGGCAGATAAAATGGACAACAATGAACAGGATTGCCTGACATTTAATATCCATGGTGAAAGGGGGGTTGGACCCCAAATAAATATGCCGAACCATGGAAACGAGAAAGATTGCGTGAATCCCTGCTTCAAATCTTCCAATTAAGATTCGGATTTTTAATTTTGTAACGGAAAAGTTCTCCTTTTCCTCTTCCCAATCGTAGGGAATGCAATTAAGGGATTTAAAGTACCACATTAGTTTGCCCCATCGGGGGACACAAAGTTTGGCCAACATCCTCAAAACTTTATTTCTGTCTAAATAAAACTGGTTAGTGAAGGCAGACATGAATCGATTTTCGCTGTCTATGAATACAATAAATCAATCAATTTATATATATAAACAGAAATAATTTAATTTATTAAAAAAACTTATAAACATTTATATAAAAATATACTTATACATAAACATTTTAGATAAGCATTAGTTTTGAACTGGAATAAAAAATTAACTTTAAAATAGATTGAAAGTTCATTAGTTTAATTTCATTCGTAAATATTAAAAGAAAGTCTTTAAATATAAGTTTAAATTTCTTTTTGTCTTTTTTTATAAGCTTTTACCAAAAAATTCCAAAAATTGTTTATAAAAGTTTCTGCGCAATAATTAAAAGTCTGATTTGGACTCTGAACCACTCTGCTGAAGTTACATTTGTTAAATTGTTGGAATATTCCATCCATACGTGATTCAATAAACGATGGGTAAATGAATGTAATGATGTAACGAAGGGATTTTACTGACTATCTATGACAATTTGCATTTTTTTTATCCCAAACCTATTCAAATTTCAAGATCTAATTTGTTTTGAAATTATCTTCCGAATAAAACACCATATTTAAAAGATATTTTAATAGAAAGGTCTTTTCCGTCATACAGACATGTCTCTCTGACGATAACGATTAGATCCGTTTGCAAATTCCCAGAATGCGCCTTTAATCTATTTAATAAAAGTGGTCTCCTAGTAATACAATTTACACAATAGAAATACACAATAAAAAGCATGAAAACAATTACAATTAGTCTAGATAAAATTTATAGAAATTAGCATATGCAAAGTTTCATTCTATTATTAGGGACATTTTGAGGATTCGTTGCAATTGGATGATTTTTTAAAACACCAAAATTTTACAAAGGAGAAACTCGCGGACACTGAGTTCCCATAAAATAAATCCGACGTACAATATTGTAGCCTGCAAAGTAAAAGCAATTTGTCAAGGTTGTACTGATAAAAAATGTGTTCGTACCACTTGAACTCTTTCCATTTGTAGCTGGATCACAGTTGAATTGCATCCAGTCACAAAAACAAGACCGGGCTGCCAACATCCACAAAATTATGAGTTGGGGAACATTACTTCTCTTTATAGCTACGGTCCTCCTCGGGATTTTCTGGTTTAGAAGAAACAGATGGAAAAATTCTCCACCAGGTAGACATCCTCATTAAAGAATTTAAAATAAGGTTAATATTTTCCATAAAAAGGTCCTCCAAGGCTCCCTTTAATTGGAAATCTTCATCAGTTTGATATCGTCCAACACAAAGCATTTGCCAAGTGGGCAGACAAATATGGGTCAATATTTCGGGTGGACTTTCCAGATATAAAGTAATTAAATGCACATATTTGATCATAAATGCTAAGCTTTGAGAGTTAATTTTGTAGGCATGTTGTAATCTCAGATTACAAGTTGGTCAAGGAAATCTTCTCTGAAGTTGTGTTTAGTGGGAGACAGGATTTTACAAGGTTTGATGTAATCGGGGATGGAACTGCTTATGGTAAACTTTTATGTGTATCCACTGTCCGTCTGTCTGTCCTTGAAATTCTTTTTAGGCATGGCAATTTGCAATGTGTTTTCTAACGAAGCCTTATCTCATGACTTTTTCAAAGATTGGTCACGATCGTGACCTCTGAGTTCCACGTTCAATATTTATCGTTAAGAATAAGCAACGTTGTGGCCATTGAGGACAGGGTCTAAGATAATTATTTTTTTCAGGGATTGTAAACACAGAAGGCCCTCATTGGGAAGAGTTGAGAAGATTTACGTTGAGACAACTTCGAGAGTTTGGTTTTGGGAAAAATTCAATGGTATCAAACCTGCCAAAATTAACAGATCCATACTTATTGGTTTTTTTTAAATCGTAGGAGCACATGATTATGGACGAAGTCACGGAATTAATTGAGCAATTAAAAGAACAGAAAAATAAGCCCATCTCGGATATCAAAGACCGTCTTTTGTTTGCCGTAGTAAATTCTCTCTGGGCAATTGCCACTGGGGAACGACATTCTAAAGCTAATGTTGAGCTGGCAGAGTTGACAAAGCACCAACAAAAGTAAGACAAGTATATAATTATGTTTAGTTGACATTTTAATCCTATTTACCCAAGTTGCATTTTTATATATACATCTGTATGTACCTATTTGATTTGCTATGAAATGTGTTTTTTTTTTAAATTTTAAATGTGTTTTTTTTTAATTTTATAATTTTCCAGGATGAAAAGAGTAATGTCAGAAAGGGGGGCGCTTGTGCTGTTTGTCCCCTCAATAATGGACTGGGCTCCTGGTTGGTCGGGATACGGACCTTTTGCCAAAGCCATGCAAGCCTTTGGCGAGTATTTTAAAAAGCCGATTCAAAAGCATAAGCAAAGTTATGCCGATGATCATACGAGGTAAAATCTGTTACAATTTTAAATATTAAAAGAAAATGTTTGGATTTTCTATCATTTTCTTTAAAAGCCTTTTCCATACCCACAGAAACAAATGAATTATTCATTGGTTTAAAATTATAATAATGAAAATAATTATTTAGGGATTTCATTGATGTTTATCTAAAGCATGTAAAAGAAAACAAGGATCCAAAATCTGCATTTCATGGGGAAACTGGAGATAAGCATTTACGTGGGATTTTGAGCGATTTCTATTTTGCTGGGTAAGGGTCCAATTTATTTTGAAACCTTTAAATGTTAAATATTTATATTTTTATTTCAAAAGAACGGATTCTACCGCAACAACTTTGTCATGGATGACTTTATATCTTTCCAAACTGCCTGAGATTCAGAGAAAGCTGCAAAAGGAAATTAAGGACATTACCAAAAATTCGAGGCCTGTTTCCGTTTCGGATAGACTGAGGTAATCAAAAAAGCCCTATGTACTCCAAACCCTTGCCGTCTTTTACCGGTTTTTTAAACAAATTTCAACCATTTGGAAATCAATCAAATGGACTTTGTTGTTTTTGAAAATTGTTAAGCAATTATTCCGAAAATTGCTAATTTTGGATAAAATTTGCAAAATCTTGCTATTTTTGACGCCGGATATTTATAAGATATTTTTGGTATAGTGATAACCCGTAAATCTGTTTTCATGGACATGGCAATTTGCAAACATACCCTTAGCAATTTTGGCTGAACAAATGATAATGAAATTCATATCCACAAATTTTATTTTATACATAGTAAATCTTTTTCCCGCCGGAGTTTCAAATTCTTTAATTTGAGCTTTAAATGTAAAGGATAACAAAATTGAAATTCGCAAAGCTTGTGGACATCAAATTTTCAAATTTTGTGATTGATTTTCAGCATGCCGTTCGCAGAAGCCGTAATCGCAGAGACCCTTCGCTACTCCTCCATAGTCCCCGTGGGCGTCAGTCATCGGGCACTAACGGACGCCTCATTTAAGGGCTACGACATCCCAAAGGACACGCTCATTACCCCGCTCTTTCATTACATTCACCACGACCCTAAAGTTTGGGGGGACCCCCAAAATTTCCGACCAGAGAGATTTCTTTCGGAAGATGGCGCCAAGTTCAAAAAACACGAAGCCCTGCTCCCATTTTCAATCGGGAGGAGACAATGTCTTGGGGAAACTTTGGCAAGGGACAGTCTCTTTTTATTTGCCACAAATATCTTCCAGAGATTCAACATTGTGTTTGATGATGAGGGGGAGGATCACGGCTTTGAGCCGGAAAATAATTTTATGTTGGAGCCCAAACCTTTTAGCGTCTATTTTAATGATAAGTTGGAATAAAATTGGTCCAATTTGTATACAACGTATTTGAATAAATGGGTCCAATTATAAAATGTTTGCTACTTTTGCAATATAAGGCTTTAAATTCCTGCAACTTTAGAACAGCATTTGGGAAATCATTCCAAAAAGGTGCTATATTTCTGCGAAATTTGATCAAAAGAGTATTTTTCAAATAGCAGTTTGAGAATCCACAAGAAATTTCACATTTCTTAAGCAAAAAGGTTAAAGATTAAATCCGTTAATTTCAATTACTTTAATTTCGATATATTTAAATTATTTCTATTCCCTGGAATTACATGTCAATGGGAATATTTGTTCATCAACAAGGCAAATGACTTCAATCTAATAAAATCCAAGACACACCAATTGATTGAGATTTTTTATTTCGTTTTCCTAACTCTTCGGAGTCTGGTGAGTTCTCTGCGGAACGAGAGTAAAAGTATAGATTTCCCTCTGCGCCCAAATTTCGCCAAGAGGTCATCCGATTTTCCACCGACGCCTCCGATTTTCCTCATCAACGTCCACGTATGTAATAGAGATAGAGATAAGTATTAGTCTATCTAGTCTATAGTCTAAACGATAAGTTTTAGTCTATAAGAAATAAACGCGATCTGCTGTAGTCGCGGCCACAAATTGCTTGCGCATTACTTATTTACTGGCTTGGCACCTGTGTTATTCATTTTCATTCGGTTTTCATCATTGGGAAAGTAGCTCCTTTCTGGAGTTTTAGTGTCAAAGAACAGGGGGACTTTTTTAGTCTCCAGTGAGGGGGAGTTAAGGCCATCAGCATTAAGAATCCCTTACATAATAAATATATTACCTCATTATATAAGGTGTCCAACAGTGTCATCGATCATTTTGCCTAACCTTTGTTTGAAACTTTATAGCATCTTTTCAAAAAAAGGTACAAGAAAATTTTCTATTAAACTTCCCGAACTTATTTTGGATGAATTATTTTTTATAAAGAATCCTAGATATATGACAGCAAGTTATCGACTGGGATAAAATCGGGACTGCTCACAAGCCAAACCCCTTTTCCCCAGTGGAATACATCGAAGGGGTTCAAAACAGCGATTGTCACTTTTTGAGTGAGAAAATAGGTCCAAACTTGAATGAATCTAACTTTTTTCTTTATTGAAAATAGTTATCATTTGCTTTTAGGAATAAAAGTTTGAATTTGCCAAGATAATACGTTCTGGCGATTTTTTTAGGTGTTTCTTCTAAACTCGAATTTTCTAATTTAGGGCAGTGGCGAATTTTCCTATCAATTTTTCAACTATTCGGTTATAAATTATATTTTTTATGATAAACAAATTATTCTGAGTCGACCAGGTCTATTTTTTGCTAAGATTTTATATAAATGTAACTACATACCAATACGAAATGATTCGGTAAACTTTCATTTTGATATTTTTACGTAAAGGCATAAGTATACATCGGTGCCAACGTGTCCGAAATATTTTTAATTAAATATTAAAACTGACAAATTTAGAGCTGTTTTAATAAAGCAATCAGCACAAAAAAATCTGTTGAGAAAATTTCGGTATATATAGTATCTCAAATTTTAAACTTTTGCGGGTAAGCGTTATGGGCAAAATTAACAAAAGTTAATGTGATATCAACCTTAAGTCATATTTCTAGTATTAAGCTTACCATATATATGTATTAGGCTTATGTATGACTAGTGTAAAATTTTGAGCAATGAATATTTTTATATTTTTTTTCTTAAAACCCTTATTTGTAGAATTTAAGGTTGTCCCACATTTTCTCAGAGAACTACCAAATTCCTAACTATACAGTTCTTATTTATATGTTTTAGAGATGGACAAATTAATAGTAGACGAGAGGGTTTCTTTTTGCTATGATTGTAACTTAATGTAGCCAATAATACAATTTTTTTAACAATTGGCAATTTTAGAGCTATTTTTGCAAAGCAATATGCACAAAATATGTTGGATTTTTTCTGGACATATTAGAGACTTGAAAGTTTGGAAAAAAATACACAGAGTTAACAAAAATCAATAAAAAAAAATTGGAAAAACTGAATATTTTTATTTTGTACGGACACACTTAGTGTTTTGCCTTATCGTCGACTGCAGTTACTGCTACATATAAAAACGGATTTTGGTTTACAACGCAAAAATATCTCTATGCATAAGCTAAGAACTCAATATTCAATGGCTGTGAAACAGGATCAAATAAAGTTTCCGAGTTCTAAAACAACACAACGGCCAAAAATGCAAGATATTATAAAAGCTATCTGAAAAAATATTTGGGAATAATGTGTTGAAGAAAAACAAATTATTTAATTTCACAACAAATACGCCTTGGGTAGACGCTCACTAATCAAATTTAGGAATCTGGCCTCTGGGCTGGGGCCATAAAACTTTTTCTAGACCCTGCATGGCCCAAATTTCTTTTGTTTCTATTAG
>JAQIXN010002626.1:0-10820 GCA_034698145.1 Proisotoma minuta
TAACCGTCAAACGACCGAATGTTTCTCCCTTAGTTACATGGTCCCTTTGTCGGTTAAATACTGGTATCCCTGTATTTCGCTTGACTTTGATACAATGGGAAGAGATCCCACCAAAAGTTAATAGATATCAAAAGCATGCAATCTCTTTGGGTCAAAATAAATGCGTTTACTTATTATTGCAACTTCCTTTAGTAGAAAGAGCAAAAAGTTGTTTAACTTACTTATGACAAAATTCTCATAAATAGTCATAAATGTTTTGCGATTTAGTCATTGGAATATAATTGTAGCCTTCTGTTTCCTGTCCTTTTGTACGTTTTGTCTCAAGTCAAAATTTTTGCTCTCCTGAATTTAGAGTAAAGTTATAAAAGTGAGTAAGCAAAGATGAAAACAATTTTGTTGTGAGTAATTCCTTTGTTTTCCTTTGCTTTGTTTGGCACAGGAAATTTCTTTACTTTCAAATGAGAATTTCCCAAAATGTTTTATATTTCAGTGTAGGTGTTCTCTGTTTTACTAAATTTACTGTTACACAACCTTTGTGCTCCTTTAATTGGTGGAAAAGAAGGAATAAGTCAAAGATGCTTTTTTACAAAAGCGCATTTCATTTCCTTTTATAAATCCAAAATTTTGGAAACTCATTCCAGCTTAAAACTGTTTAAGTGTAACTCGGGGGCAATTTATAACAATACAATAGAAGGTAAAAATCAATTCGTGATTTCACCGTTATCTTATGATACACTTTTTAAAGAATACTTTCCTCTTTTTTTGAAACTCTTCAAATCATAGCCAATAGAATTTAGGCCATATGGTAATTCCCCAAAAATCAATTTGATCGCACTTCTGGCTACCTTCACCTCAATTTTCTTGAAAACATGGAACAGTTGGACCTGAAGTTGTGGTAATCATCAGACAAGGCGTAGGTTAGCCAGTGAACTTCAAAAATATGAATTCCTCTTCTATTGAATGATGCCGTGCGTGTTGACTCACATTTTGAAATACTCATCGTTTCTTTGTCAAGTAGAAAGGAAGTAAAGACAATTAACATGAAATGTGAAATTCCTTCATTTTGTATCATGTTATAATCAGAAATAAAACGCTATTTGCCATTTTCCATTCAGAATCCCTAATATGTTATATAATGGATGTACTTTTATGAGGACAGAAGCTGGCTGTTTCTGTTTTAGCTACCTATGTATATGTAATCTTACCTGTGTGTTGTTTGTCTCATTTTCTTGCTCTGGATAAAAGTACATTGTTGGGTTGGATGGAGATGAGAAAATGTAACAATGAGCTTACAGCCACCTAACTTTTGTAAAGTGCTTTTCAAATTCTAAAGAAAGTCTCACTCCAAACTAATTCTAGAGTCAGTCTGCTCTCGATACTTGAAAGGGATCATCCTTCGGCTAGAATTACATAACTTACTAATAATATACTAACTTCAAGTAACCTTACTCATCCACAAAAAAATATTTAACCTAATAATAATAAAAAAAAGTCTTCCAGTTGATTAACATCAATAATTTCATTAAAATTAGTAACATTAAAAGTGATTATTCTGTGTTTTTGTGCATCAACTTAAAAATGTCTGCATTGCTCGCAATGCTAAACGCCCCCCGCCCCCCTCTTCGGGTCAACCTTCATCCAGAACAATATCAAGATGAGACAATTCACTGTTCTTCTGAAGAAGAGCCACGATATATGGAACTCGACCTGAAAATTAAGCATGAAGATCACGGACAAATTATCATGTCTCACAACACCCCGCAATCAAATAATAGCAGTCTTACTCTTAATTACGGAGCATATCGTTTTCTACTAAGAGATGAAATGTCTCAAATTCCCCTGCGACCAAGTTCTGATGGATTTCCAAGTCCCATGTCGTCACCCCCCTCAGAGTCATGTCACCATCATGTCATGTCACCACCAGAATCTCCAATCTCATTTTCCTCTAATCATTCCACAGAATTTTACCATCACTCTCCCAAGAAAATTCAAAACAATAACAACTTGAGTCAAGATATTCTCGGCGTCTACAAACATGGCCAGCAGCACATTTCAGAAACCAACAATTCGCTCGAAAATATTGAAAATGTCAAAAGTTTTCAAAATTGTGAAAAGGATGAGGAAGATAATTTTGGAAATGACATCGTGTTGAGAGTAAACCTCACGGAAATTAACAATCATCAAAATCTAGCAACGCCGACGAGAAAAAGAGGACGAAAGAAGGAAAATTGTGGGGAAAGTGAGAAAGTTGGCAAAAGGGGAAGAAAATCAAAAGAAGAGAAGCAAGAACAGAAATCTAATAAAAAGAGGGGAAATAGACAGGTAACTATTTTAAATTTATTATTTTTTATCAAATTAAAAAGTATTTTATTAATAATCTTGTATTTTCTTTAGGCAAATCCTGTGGTAATGAAGAAACGGCGGTTGGCCGCAAATGCAAGGGAAAGGAGAAGGATGCACAATCTCAATTTGGCGTTTGATAAGCTGAGGACTCATCTCCCCTCCATTGGGAAAGATCAACAGTTGTCAAAATACGAGACGCTTCAAATGGCCCAACAATACATTGAGGAACTCTACAACTTGCTCCAGTAGTAACCTTTTTTTGGTAATTTGGTAAATCATTTTAAACTTTAGTCTTCCAATTACTGCCATTTAACAAAACATGATTCCCGAGTTGAAAAAATCTCAAGTCTCAGCCAAGAAATCGTTTTTTGTACAAAGCACTATAAATATTAGAGCTATGCATTTAATAGATATTAATAGAGTAACAAAAGAATTTCATGTATTGAAATACTAAAGGAAAACAGACGCTTAACTTATATATTTTGTACAAAATGTATTGCTCAAAAGAGATGCAAAATGTTGTGTTCGAATGCAGCTTAATTTTTACAGAATACGCTTCAAATTCTACCTCTCAAAACGAATTATGTAAATATACATTAAATGTTAATATTTCATAGATTAATATAGAGCTTAATTTAATTAGTAAATTGCTACCTGAACTTTTATTTAGAATATGGTGGTTTACCAGTACAAGGGGTAATTTGAAACATTGTATAGAAATTATTGGATATTATATAGCTTGTAACTAATTGTTGTGATCTCTGTGATGCAAATTATGATAAGAGTCAAATCACCAGTTTATCCAATGAAAATTCTATTTTATGTTGAGTACCATTAAATTAATTTTAACGATAAATTAGAAGTAGGAGTAAATAATGTGTCAAACTTTTTTGTGATTGAAAGCTACAATATGAACTTTACGTCTTCCTGTTGAAATACCTACCAGAAACGAAAAATAAATAAATTCTAAAAAAAATATTGGCGTTGTTAATTTCTCTGTAATTTGGATGACCAAAAGATATGAGAGTTGTCTAATAAATTTTCAGGTGAATTGATGAATTTGGTGGTGACCCGCATGCATAAAATTATTTTTCTCGCCTTCCTTGATTTTTTGAAGAAGAAAGGGGCAATTAAGTCATAAATAAGAAAAGCAAATCCAAAGTCATCATGCAGATCAGCATACAAATTCTCACCAAAAAATACACAATCTCAAGCTTATGCCATTTGATTTTATGGATTAATTGAATAATAAATATGAGCTGCCTATTAATTAAGTTGATGATGCCTCCTCATATTCATCCTTATGAATTCAAATCACTGAATTCCTTTTTTTCAGCCAATCCCTTGGGCAAAATCTGAAAAAGCAAAAAATGGAGCAATCGAATCTTTAAATTATTTAAGGCAACTTGACAATATATTTATTCCGATCAATGGCATATTTATGTGATTGTGATAAACTCGGTTTGGTAAATACTCCATTGAGCAAGGTAATGATTATAATTTGCATTTTACATGAAACACAAATCTCAATTAAGCTCGTTAGTTCTCAAAGTAAATGTGGTCCCAAATTAAAATTCAGTTGGAGTGAAAGTTTAGCATGGGGCTGTATGTGCACGTGCAAAACAACTTGTGCTCAGCACTTTTTATATTGGAGCATTTTTATCGGAACAAACCCGGTTTTATTTGTCGCTTTATCATACAAAGTTGCTTTTTCCAAACTATCCTGTCACAACTTCCATAAACTCGTTGCAGGGAGTTGGTCGTATTTAGTAAATTAAGTTAAGTTACTTAATTAACTGTAATAAAGCGGTCAGTCAGACAGAGACATGATTTCTCCATTTGTATTCCACATCAAACAGTTTTAGCTTTGTCACATTACATAAATGTAGCAAATGCAAAGAAGAAAGACAAAACATTTTGATGAAAATAATTTTTGACTCTATAACATTTCAGTGCTTGAGGGGATAATAAGTATATTTTAATTTTAGTGTAATCTGACAGGTTGAAGAAAAAGTGAAGATTAATTTAGAGGGTGCAAAACAAAAATGCAGAAATATGTATGCAATAATTATACAACTTGTTTAGCACAACCTGGCTACCTTAATTTTGCACCCGGTTTTCTTGTCTTGTGCCATCCACAAGCCAAAAATTCAATTTCAACGAAAAAACCGAGAACCAGTTTAGCAATTTTTCTTAATATTGTATTGTTATACTTGATTAGGCTTGTGCTACTAAATAAACTACCTCCCGATTTTTTTTGCAAAACTCAAGTTAGGAAAGACCACCGAACGTCTACTAACCTGTCTACTCATCTTGAAAAATTTGCGGTTAAATTTTATTTTACTGATTATTTGGTCTGTGTTTTGAGGTTTAGTTTTTTTTAAATTCACCTTTGCCATCTGCTATTCCCTGTTGATGATTTGAATACAAATACAATGACGTTTATTGCAATTGTTGCGAATCCTCGGAGAAAGACCAATTAATTGCTTTAATAGTCTTTTTAGTCAGCCCAATAAAGGACGGCTGAATAAAAGTTTGTTATTTTGCATTGAACGAGGATTGGACATTAGCCGTATTTTTTATGATCTTACAAAGATAAATTAGCCAATGAATACTTGGTACAAGAAATATGACGCAAAAAGGTTGGCAGCTGTTGTGCTTCTTGCGACTCCTTGTGCTGCAAATTAAATTACTATTATCTTACGACTAGTTTGTCCAGCTTAATACATTAATAGTCATAAAATAAAATTAATAAATAGCTTGCTTCACAACCGTTAAGGGGCTTGTTGTAAAAAAGTCTGGGGAATTGTGAGACAATAACAATTTTCGCAAATGACTGATTGGTTATTTCTGGATTATTGACACATATCGTTGAAAATGTTCAAAGTTATAGTCACGAGTCTAAATATTTGGTCCGTGTTTTATGATGCCGTTGGGTTTTTATGACCACAATTTAAGAAGCAGAACAAAATGGATTCGGTTTCAATTAAGAAAAATAATTGACTCGCAAATCGTGAGCAATGAGATCAAGATGAAATGTTTGGTTATGCCGAATTCTACGTATTACAAATGTTTCACAGGCCAACAGCCGATTTCCAAAAACAATGCTTAATTGCTGTTGTGTTTGCCTAATTGTGTGTCACTCTAATTCTGCTTGACTTTCCTTATCTTGTGTCGGTTTCCGTATTTTGTCGGCACACTTCAACAAAATTTAACACATTCATTACAATATGTACAATACATGCTTTATGTATATCCACTCATCATCATATCTAATGTTTACAAAGCATGACCCATTTCCGGTACTTTTAATAAGGTGCAATCCACAAAATTCAAGGCTATCATATGCTTTCAAACTCTACAAACGCGTGGTAAAAATTAAAACTTATTTCAAATAATTCCAAATTAGTTAAAAAGCTTTCAAAATGTCAGCTAAATCAATTGCGCATTTGATCTTAATTTCATTCTGGTTGTTTGAAAGTCTAAATTCTAAGTGCGATGCTAAAGGAAATTCTCCAGCCATTCCTCATTCTAATCACTCCATATTTGGAATTCCAGGTAAGAATTTCTCGTAATTAAAAATTTGCAAATAAATATCTAAAATCTTACTTTTTAGGGGAAGTGTACCATATTAGAACGGATGATTATCGTCAGCAAACCCTTTGTTCCGTTTGTTCCGCGTACGGTCAAGCTTGTTGCATATTAAACGCCTGGGACTATACGTGCTGCGGAACAACTGCCCATTCGTGTTGTCCCAACAAACAAGTTTGCTGTCCTTCGGGGTCCTCATGTTGCGGTACAAGGGGATGCTGCGCTTCCGGATCATATTGTTGTCCAGACGGATTGTCCTGTTGTGCCGCCGGAAATTCTTGCTGTGGTCAACAATGTTGTGGGGTTGGCTATTATTGCAATGGATATCAATGCATTCCTCAATATTACAATTCGGGGGAAAGTGATGAATCTGCTCATTTTGCAACAACAGTTTTTACTTTTTTCATCGGAATTTTAACCCGTTTTGAAATTTTTTTCTATCATTATTAATTTATGTATGTACATATAGTGCTCTATTTTATTGCTGGCTCTAATTAAATTAGCTTATTGCAATAAATCAATCAGTTGTGACATGCACTTGACTTGACGACTTATTGTCTTGCATAAAAACCACAAATTATAACAAGTATGTTTGAATAATCAAGAAGATTGGTTCTGAAGGGATTTCTATATAAACTGCCGATCAACTTCATCATCAATTAAATAAATGAATCAGAGCTCTGCTGTGTACATTGTACATCCATAAACTATAAAATCCAAAGTCATTTGTCTTAACTAGTTAAAGGATTGTGCATCGATACAAATTGAAGATATATGGGGCAACTAAAGACTATTTGTTAAAACTGGATCAATTTTGCATACTCGTCGGTTTCATGCAATTACTTCAATTAAATTGGAATATAATAAATAACAATTACTTTCCGGCTTTGTTTGTATTTGTCATAAATATTATCATTTTCTCATCTTATCTCGTGTTTGTAGCGATTTGTCAAATAATATGAAGAGTACTGCTAAGCTAAGATATTATGAATATGACGCATATAATGATTGTTTAAAATAATTGGAGACATTCCATAAATTTTAAGTTTGATTAAATCTGATATTAGAAGTTTTGTGGTGTAATTAATCACTTTTGAAAGCCTGGATTTCTGGTTTTGTTCTTCATAAAAAAGTGACAGCCAGCCTGGTGGGAAGGATGACTACTTGTTGAATGTGGAAGTGTGGCAAAGTCAATAGGAACGTCATGTCAAATTTTTGCGATTAAAATCTCCACTTTCTCCCCCATAGCAAACCATTATGCAAAACAGCCATCAAATCGAAAAAATGAAACAAAAACGCTGAAATTAAATTACATTTTCCAGGACCTTCTTCAACAAGAGCAATTTGCATAACATTTCCAGACCATTTCTAATTTTATGCGTTGGCTGTTTAACATTTGAGATGATGTGGATCCCCTGCCGTGTCCTGTCGTCTGTCATTCGTCTCAGTCTCACTCTTTCAAGTGGTTACTTAGCCAGCCAGTCAATCAAGAGAGTGTCTAAATGAAATCCACTTTTTGCCTTTGTCTCTTATGTCACACTAATTATTTTCAACTGTTCAAAATAACACAATTACATAGTTAGTGACCAAAAATTTGAGGGAAAGGGAAAATAGGTATATTTGCATAAAATTCAGTCTGAATCAACATTCCTTCTTTTTGGACATAATTTACAAGACCGGCTTCCGTCTTTGATTAATGTCGGGTATAAATCTCTATTTTGAATTGGGACAGTTGGAGGTTAACAATTAGGCGAGCTGCAACAATTTAAATGGTGAGCCTGATCATTGGTCTTGTTTTGAACTGAATTTGACTACCGAACAAAATTTGAGCATTCATTATCAAGCACACAATGAAATGCAATGTATTATTTAATTTCTGTGCTGCTTCTGCTGGTCTCTATGTTGCAGGGAGAAGAAGATTTAGTGGCATAGATAATAGATCAGGAATCAAGAATTTATCTCACTAACTATTAAACTAAAAGACAGACTAAGCAGGTAAGAAATAAGAATCATCAATTTATTACTCTAATCTAACGTTGTCCATCCACTTTTTACTTCAACTTGAGTCCAAACACGAGCAATAAAATAAAATTTAGATCCAGAATCCAGATCAACAACATCTTCCGTCCCTTCCTTCGTTAGTTAGTTACTTGCATGCTTAAAGGTTAATGGTTAATGCTAATCGCTTGATATTTGCCATTGTCTCAAACCTCTTATCTAAGAAAAATGTCACTGAACTGAATTTTGTCTTAAATTACATTTTTTTCTCTCAAATCCGTATCAATTTTTTAAGAATTTTGCTTCAAAGTTGACTTGCATCAATTCCAACACAGTTTCAAAGATGACATTTATTTGTTGCATGTGAATCGGATAATTTTTGACTTGTTGTTGTAACCCGACATCAAGTAATTTAATTATATGGAATAACACAGACTTGTGAAATTTCCCTTGACGTGACTGACCATTCGAGTTTAGTTTAAACCACTTCAATCAGAATTAATAATCATAGAAAAATCTGCTTGCAGATGCAAATTGTTGGCAGCTTCCGAATAATCGGAAACACAATCTTTAAGCTTTAAAAGCTCAAAATTTAAAGTATACAAGAAAATATCAAGTTTCACCAAAATCTCTAGAAATAAAAAAATAATTTAATATCACTACAAAAATCGATCGTGTGCTTACAAATTGAATTTTCTCCAGAAAATAAAAAAAGTGATGGTAATCTAGTGGCCACCTCATTATTTTTATAATTTATGCTAAACTGTAAAACCTACTGGATCTAAGATTTCAAAAACCTGAGCATTTACTGCTATTATTTCAACAATTTCGACTTTAATTACATGTACGGATTGTATTTCACGTGAACTAATTTACATTCCCTAGTTGGACAAGAGTCAGACAAAAGTTATCTGTAAAACTGAGACAAATATTTTAAACTGGATATTCAACTTGGTGTTAAAACAAAACCAGTTGCAATTCTTTTATTGTTTTATATAGAATTCTTTCAATTTAATTTGGTCGGATGCTTTATTAATGATGACACCAGCCAAACAGACTTTGCCCACGAGCATTTTAATATACTCGTTTATACTAATCCATAATTGTTTGATTGCTTCGTTTGCTAAAATCATTAGAAACTAACTTGTTTGCAAAAAAAAATATTTTGTAAAGTGGAGAAAGTTCCAAGTTGTATAATACATATGGCGTCATATTATTACAACAAATAGGTCTACTAATAATTTGAAAATGGTTGCTAATTTTTTCACTTAATATTCCAGCCCCAACAAATAAACAAGGTGCACGCGATGGTTCTTTCTTTAATCGTTCTAATGAAGGTGGCTATTGACAGGGCTCAATCAAATCAGGAATCATCATAACATTCAAAGTACAATTCAGCAAACTTAATGATGGGTTTCAGCTCAACATGCATATTAACTCCCACCCCGACATCAATGCAATTTGACAGTTACATGCTTTTTATGTTTCGTCAATGGAACACCAAACACGGACCAAGCATTAGCATAAATATTCACCAAAGGGGAACGTGCGAATTTCCAATTAGAATAAAAAATGTCCAGACCTACATACATAGGATTTATGCGGATCGATTTAACACACATAAACTGTCAATTTGTGTAGAGTTAATTAACAAGAATTAAACAAAGGAAATAACTTATGGAACAAAAGACCACACGCATTTGATGTTGACAGAAGTACGAGGACACATTGCTCAAGTCGTATCAATTTTGCCCCTGTAATTTGGCAATTAGAAGGCACACACAGAAAACCCATCAATTTTAACTGAATTATTCCCTTCCAAAGAAGCCGACCGCACAAGCACAATCTACAATAAAATTTAGTGTGTAATTGAATTAGATTAAGGTTGAAACTAATAGTAATGCTTTGCGTACAGGATGCGTAATTTTGCAATCTTCATCTGCTCAAAAAATGCTTTGCTTTAGTGATTTATCTATATCGATTCAATTTATTTTATTTTATTGCGTCCACATTAATGCATTGTAATTGTGTGTGGTCCAGTTGGATGACTTTATTAATTGGGAGACAGTATTTTTTTATTAGAAATTGAGAAGATATCTAATATTTGAAGATTTCGTTTTGTACCATTTCGTGTCTGTCCTACTCTAGTTTTAATTGCAAGTTAAATGCGATTTTATTTTAAAACCTGACATTGTTTTGTTGACATCTTTGATTGGAATAAAATAAACAATGGGTTTAAATTAATAAAAACTTGAAAGAAAGTATGCTGTCAATTTTGGACTAAAGTATCTCATTTATTGGCGAATTGATCGTGCTTTAATTAACCGTGAAGATGATCAGGATAAAAGTTTTGGGCACGTTTTTATTGTCATTACCGGAGTTTGATCCCGAATTATTGTCAGAGTTAAAAAGGTGTGGCTGATAATGATATTCAAATTTTAAATGTCATCCTCGCTTTCATCAAAGAAAATGCATAAAACCGTTTTCAGTTGGAAACAAATTCTTCATTTTCTCTTTAGCCTTGATCTAGAGCTCTAATTAAGCAAAACGTTGCTTCAAAATTATTTAAGAATTAAAATGAAACAAAATTCGTATCGTTCTGTGCTTCGGAAATCTTTATTTGTGTCAATTTTGTGTGCTTCTGTTCTTTTTAATTCTTTTGGGGTTAGAGCCTCGGTTTCAGAAAGATTTGACCAAGCTGGAGGAGCATCTCATCGTAAGTTGTTTGTTATCAATTATAAATTTTAATAGAAATTCTAAACAAAATATATATAGCATATGAAACTTATGGTGCACGTCCGTCAGGGGGTTGGAACCAGGGTTCAGGAACAGCGGGTTCTTACTACCATTATCACGTCCCCTTAGTGCAACAGAATCAGGGCTGGGGA
>JAQIXN010002627.1:0-10814 GCA_034698145.1 Proisotoma minuta
GCAAAAAACAGAATTTGAAAAAGTCAATGCGTTCGAGAGTTATCGTGCGAACGGACGGACAGACGGACAGACGGACAGACGGACAAAGGTATCTTATAAAGGGGTTTCACCCCTTAATAAAGGGCAAACCAAAAATCTTAATATATTCTAAGCCGATCAATACATTTCGCTAACACATTGCATTGCTGTCGATATCCAATGTCGGAAAAAGTAAGAAAGAATATGAAATATGAAAAAAAAGAAAGCTGTTCCCTTGTGGTTTTTCACACTTGCAGTAACTCAGCCACCATGAAAAATCTTTAATATGTAATGATACTAAATGTATAAGGATGATATCTAATAAATTCTATATAAAAATATTATTGAGCCAGAAAATCCAGAGAGCAATTTAAACTGAAGGTTTGCCGTGACTATACTAACTTATATGTATGACCAGATTTAAGCCATCTTATAGATACTGCAAAACCGTTCAATTGCAAAAGAAATATTGAGCAAATCCACTCGAATAAGTTAACTGTTTGTGAATTGATATAGATTATGAGGGAGACTTATTGGAGAAGTAAGTAGAGAGATCAAGGCTCATCCATCTCCATCCCTTCCTAACTACTTCTTCCGAGATCAGAAACAGTCCCAAGATCTCGAACCTAATCTCGGACTATAGCTTTGAATCTTTTTTCTCTTTCCCATGTTTTTACTACCACTGGACTTGGTTTTATATATAACTCACATTCACCCAATTTTCCAAAATAAGAGACTTTAGGATATGCTGTATTCAATGGGACAATTTCCTTGAACAAGAAATAAATAACAAGAAGCTTTCCCCAGAAGTCTTCTACATACATACAATTTGCCTACTTTCTCTCCAGTAAATTTGTTGGATCAAATAGCCAAAAGTTTTTGGAGTGAAAGCTACTTAAACAACATCACAATTCCCACCCTGGAGTAAGTAGCCAGCGGCCACATACTAATACATACTTTCTCTTTACCTCATTGTGGCAAGCTTCATATACTTGCCTAATGGCACAGCTCCAATAAATATGAAATTGCATCATCACCCAACAAAGCCTCACTGTTAAAAGTAAGTTTAGGCAATTTGGTATTCTTGAATTTACTGCCGAGTTGGCTACGTGATGTGATGTGTTGCTTCTTCTTTCTAAGATGATTAAAATGGTGTCCAAACCAAAGACTTGAGAAACCAAGCTTTCATCTCCTATCACATCTTTCCTTGTCTTTCCTTTCTCCAAAGGTAGGGTTGGAGCGCAAATGAGTTTAATATTAAGGATCCAGCACTTTACTTTATGAGAATTTCATAAAATGAAGATGGAACTGTGGAGATGAATTTGAGCAAAACATGATGCTTTCCCCAGAGTACGCACACACTAGCCGGTCACACAACGTTAACCAAATGCTTAAGAGTCTGAGAGATTGTATGAGTTTTGCATACAAGGTACTTAATTTATTAGGGGAAGGGATTTTTTTTTTAACTATTTTACCAAAGTACTCATATATTCTTAGTTATATAACCCTTAGCTCTGTCTGTCATAATAAGTAGTGATATCTCGACTTGTCTTCCATATTTTACAAGGGAAAGAAGAAATGGAAACACTTTTAGAGTCACACAAAGAATCAACACCATTGTAAAATACTTCAAGCAAAGGAAGACAAATGTTGTGAAACTGAAGTAGATAATGGGCCATGCACATTTATTCCCAATGTGGATACTTCACGGCATGTATAAAATATATAGTTTAGTCATCTGCAATAGTTGGCAACAGAAAGTTGTAAAAGTAAAATACTTCTCGGCGACAAGTTTATGTGACATGTATGGTGAAGTATGTAATCGGGTCATGTGATGTGATTTGAGCCGCTATCTTTGGGACATGGCTCAGCAAAATTGACTTTACTTGACTTGGTCAGGCCACAGGAAAGTGGAAAGTGGTCGTGACAAAAAAAAATCATGTTGAAAGCGACACTTGCTTAACAAACTGCACCGAGGGGAATTCTGCAACATTTACAATTGCTTGCAGAATTTCTAATTTCTTTCTGATAAGTTGGCCACAGACAACACCAACAACAAAAGTAAGACAAAAATAGTTATAGGTACATTTTTTTCAGGGAAGCATCAATTTATCACCACCACTAACTGTTTCATGCGACTGCCACATCTGTCATTCAGGGAGGAATTATATGCCCCACAATATTTGTTCTTTGGCAAAGAAAGAAGAACTTTCTCATGTTTGTTTACTTATCTGGGGCTGGGACCTAGAAAATAAATCACTCCACTCAATCTACTCTTCTAAACACATTATTCCTTGTCATCAGCTGAAGAAATTGATATTTGAGCAGTTTGAAAGATCACACAATTTCAGGGTTATCAAGGAATATAAGAGCTTTTGTACTGCGGGAGATGACACTTTGTGGCGTGGTCTGACGCCTTGACAAATGCTTTTGTTGGTGAAAACAGTCTGGCCCTGTGCATTCATACGTGGAAAAAGAAGGAATTGTGAGAATATGATTTTAGCCCAACCTAAGCAAGTTTGCTCCAATCCCGACAAACTGAATCTTCTTCTTTTCCGGTCTGAGTTAGTTTTTGGTTGCTTTTGTATTTTAGGTGAACATACAAAAAGGACTAAAGTGTGTTTACTTTTATTATCTGTAAGGATGACAAATCCAAGATGACATTTTCTCAGTCACGGCAAAAACTATGAAGGAGAAAGCAGTATAGTAGCTCAACTAATGATACAGCAAAAGTAAAATATGGAAGCATCTTATGTGGGGGGAAATGACATGGATGAAATCATACGAAATGACATGACAGACACTGAGTGGAAATACATGGTCGTGATTGATTATTAGAGGAAACAGAGACAAGACATTCTTGTTGTTTGAATACCAAACGGCCTCGTCCTCTGTCACTAAGAAATTTATATTTGCTCAAAAGATAAGAAATGACGTTGTCACCTGCAGAAAGAACAAAAGATGCAATTTATTACGTGAGTGAGGAGATAATCTTGGATATTTTTCGGAAAACAGAAAGAAAATGTGTAATCTTCTTATATGTAAGTACCATTTTTTGTTGTAGTCTGTAACTAATAAGTTGACAGGTGAGGAATCATGTCTCAGACACACATTTGACTGACAAACTGACAGCCTGTTATGATTTATGGTGAAATGTCATTAATATTAATATCAAACCAAAGTTTCACATTTGTAATTCAAATTGACATTGTCTGGAAGATTTTTGAGAGAAAGTTTGTGGATTTAGAATCAATTTTAAATCTCAGACTGGGTTATAATAAATGTCACTTGAGGCAGTTGAACTATGCTTCATCCCTAATGGACAAGTATTATGGATTTTATTTTGCACGTGTTTCCTTCCATATGTTGGTATTTGTGTTTTTACGGCCCATTTCCACTTCAATTGTATTGCTACATTCTTCCATTCTCCTGAGAATTTTCAATTTTCTATCCCAAAGAAAATAAATCCGTCAGAGAGGAAATCATGTCTCCAAATTCTCATTTCCGGTTAAAACGAAGACAGAAACTTCCTCCCTTGTAATTTAATTGAAGAGCCTTTAACTGAATTAAAGAGAGCACTTCATTTGGTCGTTGATAAACATTTTTAAAATTTTACACTCATTATGTGCTCTCATCCTTTGGGGAAGTAAATCCCATGAGCAACTTTTTCTCGGTAGCTAATCCAATTCTGTCTGGGACTGAGTATGGGAGTGAAAATTATTTCCTGCCACTTTGCTACATAAAACTACATCTTTTCTCTTTTTCACCCTCAAACAGAGGCTACAGAAGAGGATGTTGGTGATAAACAGCCCCAACTAGCCAAGGTAGCAAATGCAGATGATACAAATTCTCTCTGGAGGTGAGGTCGCATAATATTCTGCCTCAGTTTGGGCAGTGGTAGTCCCTTTAAACAATGGAGCCCTGAAGTTGAATGTTGCCTCAAGAGAAAGTGGGTGGATGGACATGATTGATTGAGTCCTTATAAATCAGCGCTGGATATTTACTCCGCTCTGGACTGGAGTATAAACTAAACGAGAAAGAACAAAGTAAATTTTGAGCGGGGTGAAAGCAATGAACTGAACTCATCTACAATGTCGTCCCATCCACTGAGTCCCACTCCATTTATTTATGCGGCGAAGGCTTGTCACTTTAAAGCCCGCAACACAATACTCAACATCTTCCAAAAAGTGTGAGGAGAGATGGATGAAGATGTATATATTAAAGTGTGCACTCAGCTTAAAATCCCCGTACAACAATCCACTAGAACATGGATTTAAAGAGTGAAATTAAAAGGAAAGTGATGGGAGGTGAGGAGAAAGCACTTTGTATTTTTTGCAGATATTTTTCATTTGATTTCTGTTTTCGCAAGAGGTGAAAGGAACTTAATGGAATCCTTCAATTATTCCAAGTGAAAGTGATTGCCACCCATTAGCAAATGGCTTAAAATAAAAGAGGCTTATAAATCAACTGCCGACTTCTGAATTTAATTCTCTACCCTGTCATTCACAACCACCCATTTTAACCATTTCCTCATCAATATGAGAGCTGAAGAAATGTACAACTCTGTGTAAGTGGTGGGTCAAAATTGAAAAATGGAAAAAAGATCCCTTCAATTCAATACACATAGTTAGCTTAACGATGATCCGTTTTTCTTTACACATCCAAAACGTATAATCCCTTTATCTCTCAACCCTACAGAAGTATACATCTTATCATTATCTGAGAAGAATGCATTAGATTGAGAGAGTGACGCCTCCATCCAAAACCTTTCCCTTAATGGAATGATTGACTATAAGACCACTTCATCTTATCGTTAGTCTGAGCAAACAATCAGTCTCCAAATTTGTTTCGAGGACTCTGATGAGTTTGGGATGAGTTGGATCCTTCAATCAGGAAAAGTGTTGGAAAGTGGATCTGTCCTATTGTTATTTACTTTAATTAAAAGGGTTTAAGTCAGCTCCCTTGAGGCAGAAATACCTGAGTTGACGAATCTCTGGGCCTTACTTCAAAAAAACTCATTACTTTCCCCGTTTCTTTTTGTTTACTGAATCGATTAAGAATTAGTGAAATCCGAGAACCAACTTTCTTTATTTAATTGGAAAGGAAGAAATTGTGAATGGCTTTCACTTTAAAGTTTTGGGCTAAGGAGATGACTTTTATATTGAAGGGGTTGACAAGATTAGGGCTGGATCAAATATTCCTGATAGTAACTTGACAAGCTCAAGCTTTCGCCTGATGCGCATAAAATATGGGGAAAGTTTTCTCTAGCGTAATCCATCCATAATCCCTTCTCCCACATCTTCACCTGTCATGTCACATTATGCTCATTTACGGCCAACAGATATCTATGTATAACCTTCCACCTGATACAAACTAAACTGAGGATCAAAGGGGAGCTGAAAAGTGGAACTAATCCCACGGCTACCACTGATACATATCTACTTGTATAAGCATACCAACATTTCTTCACCAGAGAGTTGGAGTGTAAAATCTCCTTTCCCAACTTGGAATTCCTCTCAAAAGTGCTTACTTCCTCCAATTCTGTTTGTTTGTATTTGTTTTTACATTTCACTTTGCCCGTAAAAGGTTTATCTCTCTCTCTCCCTCTACATGTTACATTACTGACCCAGTTTGGATACATTTATTTCTTAGTTAGAGAAAGAGGACTTTCTAAGTCGATAATGGACAGATAAATTTTAGGATTTTCTACAATGTTGGTGAAAACCCAACCAACCATTCTTTCCCTTTGAACAAACAATGTTGCATTCTTCAATAAATTCTTTCAATTCGGAGAGAAAGCATCTGGATATTTAGTTGGAGGTCTAGTCTCTCATTATTACCACTCTATTATCCCCCAGATTAAGTTGACTCTAAATTCCTTTAGAAAGTAAATGCCTGTTATCTGTCTCATTCAATTTGTGCTCAAAGAAATTATTTTTGTTTAGCCCATTTAAATTCTAATTCCATCCGGACACTCTTTTGTTTTTCTAAAGACAGTCATTAAAGGGAAATGGGGCTGAGACAGTTCATGTACTTGGATTCCTCTTTGGCTCAAGAAATTGGGCTTTGGGAGACTAATTTCTGAATGATCCTTGAGCCAGTGTATTATTTTATGCAAGAGTTGGTATTTCATTGGCCTGTTGGGGAAACACTGTCGCGTAGATGTGATATGAGAGGATTGAGAGCCATTAAGATTGAAATCTGGAGTTGAATACTTGAATCAAAGCTGAGAGAGAAAGGGAAGTATAAAGCCAACAGGGATTATTCACCACAGCCAACGAATATGAGGCTGTTTTCTTTGGTTAACTATGAGGCAATGTTATAACATTCATTGTTGGTTTTGGGGCTCTTAATCTAAAATACGTTTATTGAGAGGGCTAACGACAGCAACCAAAGCATCTTGCAATTTTTACCAGTCCAATAGCCAGTAGCAGTAAGACAAACACGAACAATGGGGGATTGGAATTTGAAAATAGATAGAGTCTCTTTAATCTGCAAAGATTTATAACGAGTGGGATAAAGTTTAAGCCTGGATTAAAAAGGAGAGAGGAGTACATAAATAACGTAGTAGACTCTATTGCTTTCCTCTGGAATTTATGCAATATTGAATAGTTGCTCCATGTTATTATATCTGCATAGGAAATTAGCTCATAAATTTAAGTGAACTATATAATGATCAGGGAATAAAAAATTAGCTTATCTTTAGCCTTTATTCCTGCTGTCTGTTAACGGTAAATTAATTTATGGAATGTCAATCATCATGATCCATTCAATGGAAAGCTCATGGTGTAAATATCGAACAATAGGCTGGAGATGAATATAATAGAATCCTTTTGTGCAGAATTTAAACCTGAGCTGATAGAATAGAAAGATAGGTATGACGAGTTTGAGATGTGGCTTTGTAATTTGTAATTCATATTCAACAATTTGCATTAATTGGCTGTTTTCAACAACATTTACATATTAGCATGAAAGATACAGTTTCAAGATTTCTTTGAAAATTCAATTTATTAGTGAATTTAATAATCTAAAGTTAAAAATACCAAGAAGAATGTCTAACATATGTTATTGACAAGAAAGCATATTGCATGGATATGGATTCATTATTTTATTATAACTATTATTAGGAGAATTACATACCTGCTTTCTCCCGGAAGGAATTTGAATTCTTTTCACATTCTTTAGACAAGAATGCTGCCATAAACATTTGTATTTGTATTCGTGGGCCGTGTTTCTTTTTTCTTTGAACTCATTTCAGCCTTCATGCTATCATCTTCTTCGAAATCCAAAGCCATTGTTGATGTACTAGTCCCATCTTCTTCTTTCCCCTCAGATATTAAAAAAGATTGGTATTGGCTCTTCAAATTTTCCAAGTGGGATTGGACCTTCTCTAAAAATTTGATGGCTTCTCTTCTGCTTAACTGAATGGAAAAGAAATATAAGAAAACAATAAAATTTTAAACTCTTTTTTTATTGGGGAGAAATCACTCAGCCAAGAGACAATTTAGATTTAAATGGGACATAAACATGGAGATGTGGTCGTTTGAGGATAAAAAGGAAGTATATAAAAATTTACCATTAGGCCGTCGTTAATGAGATCATTTATAGCCCAGGCCACACCACTCTCATCCCCACTAAGGAAAATGTATTCCTGTAATTTATTCAGAGTAACTATATAAGTATATATATGTATGCTTCCAATTATTGTCGGAATACCGCAATTTCTTCTGGGCTGTAGTCTTTGTCAAAGATTAGGCCGACTTTAAGGGATGAAAAGTCTTCATCATCCTCCTCCAAATATTCAGACTCCAACAAATAATGCTCTCCCTCGGGTGAAAATTCCACCAAACTTGAACCTTCTTCCTCATTAGTCTCTCCTAATGATTCTCCTATCCTTAGATCTATCACACCAGATAAAAAATCAGATAAGCATGTTAACTTTTAAAGTTTAATTAAAAACTTGAAATATTCCTTTCAAAATCCGCCAAGTTTTTAGTTTGCAAATATTTATCAAACTTTCTCCAATGAAACATGCATAGGAAAGTTTTCCTTATTTATTTATTCATAAACTTTTAGATCTATGCAGGATATTTCTAAATAGTTGACTTCCTGTTTGATGCCTGATTAATCAGCGTCACCCTGAGCATCATTTTCCCCAAATTGTATTCATATAATCTTACAAAACCCATGAAATTTTTCCCCAAGTTAACATCAATACAAAATCCCTTGTATATAAGTATATGTGTAACAACCCTTACCTTGTGTTTTCAAGAGAAAGTTTGAGCTCGTTTTTGTTGGGGAAAGTTTCTCATCAGTGGTTGATGAAGCGGTTGAATATTCTTTTCCCCACTGATCACTTTTTGTTGTTTTTGTATACAAAGCTATTGACGCATCACAACATTCACTTTCATCATCATCATCAGCACCAACACTTTCACTATCACTTAATTTTTCTTCTTTTTCCGTCGACTGAAAGTTTTTTGAAAGACTTGGACTGGAGCTGACTTCACGGCCTTCAGAAAGGGATAAGATTGATGGGGAAACCTGGATGGAATTATGCTTAATTTATGGGTGGAAAACTTTTTAATTATTGTAATTAACTTTGTACTCATTTCTAGATTATTTATCTTTCTCTGTAATAAGTTACTGTCTGTCCAAGTCAGTTACTTTCTCCTTGGGGCAACTTACGCGATTATTATTTACATACGTTGTAAGCATTAAATGTTTCACTTACCCTTGATGATCCTTTCTCAGTGGATGAAGTTGGCTTAATTGTAGAACTTTGACCAACTGTCACATTCACGTACCCTGATGATGACGCCGGGGAGGCAACAACTTCTCCAGAACTTGCTCCTATAGACATCCAAACATTTTATTTGTTTAAGCTACACATATTTTGTTGACTTTGCTGAAATATCTAGTTGAAAATGCTAAGCTGCTATTTAATAGGCTGTTGAATTAGCTCACATTAGCTAGAGAATAAACGGGGTTTCTTAAATAAAACATGGTTTTAGAAGCCTAAGGCTGTAGCACAAGAAAACTTTCTCCATGAATTGAATGATAAATTTACCCAAGATGGGAAAAAGTATAAACATTAAACATTTTACTGTGTGCAAGTCTGCTGGCCACATAATTCATAATGTATGTTTTCCTAAAGTGAGGGAAAGTTTGTAAGATGTAAGATGTCCACCTCCTCACATTACAACAACATAACACCCCCTCTTATATAGATTGCAGCCCCATTCTGACATTTTACGCCTTTGAGACGTCTTTTTGCTCAAACTTTCTCCTTTCTTTGTCAGACAACAAATGGTTTTAACCATAAAATCGAGGATTATGACAAAATGTGAATCTCCTTTCATAAATGATTAAAAAGTACTTATAGATAGTTAAGAACAAGAGTTGGAATGTAACCACTTAAAATGTGACCCTTACCCGCATCCCCTTCATTAGTAGTTGAGGGAGAAGTTGTGCAAGAAGTTGAAAAAGCTAAAGTCAAAGTTGGAGTTGGTTGAATTGATGGCGGAGTTAATGTTAGTCTTTGTGATAATGACAAAGGCGGAGCAGTTCCAGTCGTGAACCAAGAAATGTTTAAAAGGAAGACAACACATAGTTTAATTAACCATGAATTGGAGCATAGAATCATTTTAAAAAAGTCTTTGTCACTTTATCTCTCCCTTATTTAGATTTATCTGCAAGAAAAAATTTACATTTATGTAGCACTTTCTCCCACGTCTTTTAGATAATGGAACTTTACACTAAAGATAAGAGCCTCCCACTTGACTTTAGTTTGCACTTGCATATACTTAAAAGAAGTCGTTACAAATTGGCCCCAAACAATAGCCACGTCCCTTCCAATTTAAATTTTCCATTTTTGGTTTATCCCTTACGTCCGGCAGGAGAAGTGGGCTTTAATTTATAGGAAAAACAATACGGAAGGAAGTTGACTTTTTTCCTCTTGGGAAATTTAAAACATCTCACAATAACCTACAAAATCAAAATAAATATGATTCAATTTCAACCTTCACTTTTACTTTCTCCAAATCTTTACAAAAGAATTATTTACAATATATGGAATTAATAAAAATAATAAGTAGTTGGACTCTTTATATTGACTTTCTTGACTATAAACCTTCTCATTTTTTATTCCGCTTTCTCCAGCTTAACTTTCAGGCAGAATTTTTTATTGAATTTTTTACAACCTTTTTTCAATTCATTGTTTGTTTCCCACTAAAATAAAGTTTTTTTTTATTGGAGAAAGAAAGCCTGGAGCTTTGAGAGGTTAACCAAGTGAGAATTTCCAGGAGAGATAGATTACCCACATCAAATATCGTTCTATTTTCTTTCCCCTTGAACGAAATCGTTAAATTGTAAATTAACTGTGTAGCACAGGCGTAAAATAACATTAATTGTCATTCAGTAGTCTGGAAGTTAACTTGGGAATTCGTGACCTGAATGAGTTTTCTAAATCTCTTCCCTGCTCGCATAAAATTCAAATGGAGAATTGACATTCACCCCTGAAATTGATGGTTCATTCCGCTCATGAGTTTATTAAATCATCCCACTCCCCTCAGGCCCCAATCATCAAAGTATTAATCATGCATACGCCCTGTCCGAGTCAATGGAGTAAATACATAAATACATGTAATGGACATTGCTAACCTAAGTATATATAATACGGATATTTTGAAACCAAAGCATCAAGTATTGGATTCAATTAATAAACCGTTAAAACGGGCATAACGAAGGGGTGAAACCCGTCCAACCCGGACAATGTCCTTTGTTCTATGTATCTA
>JAQIXN010002628.1:0-10813 GCA_034698145.1 Proisotoma minuta
ATTTTCACCCTATAGGCAATTTTCCAACCCCCACCATTTCTAAACGGCTTGACCGATTTTGCTCATCTTCGAACTCCACCTTCCTATTTGATAGTAGAACAACTGTGTAAAATTTGGGAACGATCGGCTAAGCCGTTTGGGCCCTATCGTGTCCCAGACAGACGGACAGACAGGCAGACAGACAGACAGACGGACGGACGGACACGATGGTTACATAAGCCCTGACTCGGGCTAAAAAGTCAGTTGGAGTGTCTCTCCTTCTACAGAAAGGACCCTTCTGAAGGGTCAATGTTAGGGGGACAAATTACGACGTCTTCCTGTCCCTCGCCCCTGTGGTCAGGGTCAAAAGTGACGATTTCTTGCTCAATCTCTTCATTTGCTGGGCGCCTTCGAACCCCGTCGATTAGAGGAAATTGGGGGCCGCGTTTTCGTCGATTTGGGTTCTGATGTCGCTCCAAATGCTTCTTTAAATGGCTCTTTCTGAAATTTTGAAGATATGGTTTAGAAATGGATCAAAACTGACATTTTGGTTTAAAATCTTTCAAAATTGGCTTTTTGATGGAGAATTGATCAAAAAAACATTTAAAATATTTCGGACAAAAATGAAAGCAAAATTTCAAAAAATAGTAGAAAATCATAATTCAAATAAAAGTTCGGAGACTTTGTCAAAAAACCGTCCAAAAAATGCTAAAAACGATCTCTGTTTCTTTTCCATCAATTATCCAGATTTTGACCAAAAATTCCTAAAAAAATTGACCCCACCTTTTAAAAGGTTGTGAACAAAGATGACAAATGTGTTCCCTCTTGTTTTCGTGGACGTGGAAATTAAGTAATTTCTGAAGCTTCCAAACGTCAAAAATGGGACAAAACACTTGAGGACATCCAAAATATTTTCATTTTATTTTTTACTTGTGTTCATTTCGTCGATGTTCAATTAGCATCCGATTTCGTTGAAATTTCTGTCCGCAGTGTTGGCAGGGATAAGGACCCAAATAAGGGCGATAAGGACCCGCGGCAGCACCACGCTCATTTTCGACAACTCCTCCGGCGTCAAATTCGACAGCGAGATCTTTGGGTTCAGCTCTTTTGTTAGGGATTCATCTGAAATTCAGATAAATTGAAAGTTTTAGTCTTAATCTAATAATTAAATTGAAAATATGCCTTCAATTAGTTTTATATCAATTTTCGAGTTAATGTCGGGCTTTTTAAGAAAATTTGGGAGGTAAATTCTAAATTCCAGTTTTTGAGTAATATGTCGAAATTTTGGCGTTAAATATACAAAAAATCAGTTTTCGACAAATGGCTGATGGATTAAATAATAGTAAAGCCAGAATAATCTGTTGAAACGCCCAAAAATGGTTTCGAAAATACTAAAATTCTGTCGAAATTGACAAAAACCGGTTAAAAATTTTCTAGAAATCGAAAAATTCAATCCGCTAATGTTTTGTAAGCTTCCAAACCTATTAAATGAAAGAAATACTCAATAATTAAAATTACCAGGAACAATTAAAGGCTTAAATCTCAAAGGTCCTGCTTTTTGTCTTCCTTTTGAAACTTTCTTCTTTGAAATTAAAAATTCGTCGTCAGAATTCTCGTCTTCTGAAAATTCGTCGTCAGACTCCGAACTTGCGCCATAGCTATAGCTCGAATCGGAAAAATTGACCTCCACTTCAGGGACAATTTCAAAGTCCACGTCGTCATCTTGTTGATCACTGCCCTCGACCTCGGCGTTGTCGCCATCGTCAGAAGCTAAAATAGGGAATTATTGAGCAAAAACTTTATTTTTACGCCGTTTGTCGCCAAACCTGTCGAAAATTGACCGACTACAGGCTCATACTTAATGTCCATCTGATCCTCAAGTTTTACAAAGTCTTTATCGTCACCAATGTGTTCGGTGTCGTCGTCATTTTCGAAGAAATCGTCACTTTTCTTCAAATTCCAGCCTGTGACAGGTCCACTTCTTGTCGCCACTAGTTTTGGCGATTTTTCTGAGTTGACCACACCCCCTGTCGACTTTCTAGCAGTGGGTTTTTCCTTGTGGACGATTTTTCTGGAAATTTTAAGACAATTAAGGAAATTTTGGGACATTTAAGGGAAAATTACTTACCAAAATTGCCCACGTCGAATTTCGACCAATTGGCAAACTTCAAAAGAATTATTTCCAATCTGTCGACACGTTTCGACAAGGTTTCCCATTTTTTCAAAGAATTTTCCATTTTTAGCAGGAAAAACTGAATTTCAAACTTTCAACTTTTTGAGTTCGCTTCTTCAAGTCAATCTCTTTGTCAAGTTTTCATCGCTTTTTCATGAAACTTTTGACATGTCGCGATTTAACACCCAAGCTAACGACATGGAGGCAGCCCACATTGTAAAATAGGAGAGAACCTCCTCCCTCCTTGCGCCATGATGTCGAAATTGTGTTTGTAAACAATTTAAAACTCAAAATTTTTATATTACTGTCATAAATCGGAGCCAACATTCATTTTATGGCTTATGACCTTGACTTAAGGTCAGATTTGACTGATTTTGAAATATTGATGCTTTTAAAATTGAGTTTTGTCAATTTTGCTAATTCCGACAATGACAAATGTGTAATTTTGCATTTTCACCAAATGTAGGGGTCAATTATTAAGTCGTTTGACCCCAGAGGTCAAAAATTAATATTTCTGGACATCTTTTAATATCCAAACTTGTGTTCAGATTTTTTAAGAAATTGTTCCTTCCCTGCTCGAATAATAGTTTTTATTTTTAAAAACATCCGTCAAGTAGCCTATTTATACTGTATAAATTATACATGTCCTGTCTCTTCGTCTGTCAATCTCTGAAATCATAAGATTCAAATAAAATGCTCAAGAAATGTCAAGTTTTGAAGAAATTGTCCTGTGACGAAAAATGCAAAAATCAGCTTATACTTAGTTCGAAAATAAAGGGACGAATGAAATCGGTTCAAGGTGAAAGGTCAAGCCTTTTTTTTACTCATGTGTTGACATTATTTCGGGGCGAATCACCGAAAGTTCTATTTATTCCTTTGATAATTCTCAAACATTCAGACATTTTGGGTTGAAACTTGGAATAAATTAGGATTAGATCATGAGCTAGGTCAATTTCTAGCTCAAGGTCAAGCCCTTCAAAGTAAATGCCATTTAATTCCGTGCTTCTCAACAGTCGAGCAGTCCTATGTTTTTTTACTATGGTTTAAAGGGTGTTTTAGTTTTAATAATTGTAATAGTAATTGTTCTTACTCAATTGGGATAAAGCTAGAAATTATATACAGGGAATAATTTAAAAGAAATCTAAAAATAAATGTTTGTTAGATTTATTTATAGCTTTAGTTAAATTGTATAATATCAATTAAATGTTCAGGGTTGGAAAAAATGTGTTAAAAATAGGTCAAACCGTTTATTTTTAATATCTTAATTTGCGAGGAGAAAGCTAAAGTGATCTAAGTGATCTAATTATTTAATGCATATTTTGATTGTTCAGAATTAAATTTCGGCGTCAAGGGTCTACAATTTAAAAAAGATTTGTCAAAATGTTAATAAAATTAAAATTTCTTAGGAGAAATTTGAATTATCAGGTCGAAAATACATTTTTAAGACACGTCTAAGTAAAAAATAGATTGATTAGATTGATTTGCATGGCAAAAATTCCATCGGGGAAAAAACTAACATTTTAGATGACTTTCACGCTGTAAAATTTTTTGATAATTATTACGCTGCCTAATAATATCATTAGATAACTTTACCAGCATATCTTGATATTAATAATCCAATCTCACAACTTAATTAATTACACCCATTTTCACTTTAAATTCAAGGATCGGCTAATGCATCCTTACAACTTCAATTTAAAAGCCAAGACTGAAATTTTGTGACAAAGTCATGACTTAAAAGGCCCAAATTTAACTAATACCTGTTAGCAAGCCGCAGAAGCTTTCGTGTGCAGTTTGAGGTCGCTGGGTCAAAAGGTCAAGGAGTTATCAAACATGAAAGAAAAATTGAAAGCGCTGGATAAGAAATTTAACAACTTTTTTTCGCAAAGTTGCGTTTTGAAAGTTGCTTGACATTTGAATTTGATCTTGACTTGAACAACGATGATGATTAATCTTCAAGTTTTGTTTAAAAATATTTTTTAGAAGAATTCATTAATCTTTTCTTTGTGAGTGTATTTAATAATTTAAAAACACTTCAGTGGCATTAAACTCACACATTTCGTTTGGAAAGATTTTTTAAATTAGACATGATTTCAGTTATTTTTATTATTCGATCTTTGAAAATTACTGCTTTAACGCAATTTATTATGATTGTACTCTGCCTCATTTGGAAAGGAAATCTAATTAATGAAATGTCATTTTTTTTGTTCAAAATTAACTTTTGGCGTTAATGTTTAACAATATAAAGTGATTTGTCAAAATGTTCTTAAAACTAAAATATTTACGCCGTAAAACATTTTTCGATAGTTATTAAGTTATAAATTATCATTAGATGGTATAAGAGTTTACTTATTTGCTTGCAGACACTGATATTGCTAATCAAACTTATCTTTAATTATGTACAACCATTTTGAATTTTAATTGGGGGATGCACTCTCTCACTTTTGGCTCTTTTGGGGGAAAGGGGGCATTTTCCCGAAACGGTTTGTCTCGGAAACAGTTCCTCAAATCACACAAAATTGGACGCCGATTACGTCGACGCCTTTTCCGCCTTTTGTCCCGAACTTTTAGCCACTTATGGACACTCCTTTTGCTGCGATGGAGAACAGGTATTTTAAATATTCTAAGATAACGTCTACCTCTCTTACAATTTCTGTATCTGCATTCTTAAAAATTTAAGGAGTTAAACGCCATAGAGAAAATTTATGCAAAGAAAGCATTTAATTTTGGCAGAGATGGTTGGAGCTTTGTCTGTTTGTCTTTGTTAAAATTAATTTAAAAATTGCAGATATTGAGTCTGCGTTAGCGTCGGCGTTTGTTTAATTTCACGCTTTTTACGGAACTTGTGGCAGATGATTTGTCACCTCGCTAGCTTACAACATTGTAAATTCATGAACATCAAATAGATGGACCTTTGGGGTCAAGGGTAATTAAATCTATCCTTTTCAACGCTTTAACAAATTTCCTCTTTAAAGTCCCCTATCCCATGACTTTGTCTTTTATATCTGTCTGCTTCCAAAAGTGTAAATATGCACAACTTCAAATCCGAAAACAAAATTTGCTATTACAACTTTTTAAATTGATAGTTACCTCATCGCATTTCTTAATTACTTGCTCAGTCTCTCTCTAAAATCAGAAGAAAATGCACAAAATTGAAGAAATGTCAAGTTTTGAGGACATTGACCTTAGCTCAAGATGAAAGGTTAAACCTACTTTAAGCTATTTGTTGACATTGTTTTGGGGCGAATCATCGGAAGTTCTATTATTCCTTTGATAGTTCTCAAGCAATCTGAAATTTTAATCTAAAACGCATGTCCAAAAACTTTTTTTAGATCATACTTAGATCATGACCTAGGGCAAGTTCTATTTCTGGGTCAAACCTGGAAATTATATACAAGCAATAATTTAAAAGGAACTATAAATAAATATATTTTCATTTTTTTCTGATTTTATTTTTTAATATCGTAATTTGTGAGTAGGAAGCTGAAGGATCTAATTATACAATTCATCTTTTGATTTTTTAAAATTAACTTTCGACTTCAAATATTTACAATTTTAAACGACTTGTCAAAATGTTAATAAAATTAAATTATTTTAGGAGAAATTTGAATTATCAAGTAGAAAATTTATTTTTAAGAATCGTCTAAGCTAAAAAAAGATTGATTTGCAAGGCAAAAATTCAAATGGGAAAAAACTAACATTTTATATGACTTTAACGCTGTAAATGATTTTGACAGTTATTACGCTGCCTTTTATCGTAAGATTACTTTTTTACAATATCTCGGTATTAATGATCCAATCACACAACTTAATTAATTACACACACTTTCACTTTCACTTTTAAATCCAAGGATCGGCCAATGCATTGACTTTATCCCTACAACTTCAATTTAAACGCCAAGACTGAAATTTTGTGAATATGGCCTTCAAGGTCATGACTTAGAAGGTTCATATTTTACTAAGACTTGCAAGCAAGCCTCAGAAGCTCTCGTGTCCAGTTTGAGGTCACTAGGTCAAAAGGTCACTGAGTTATGGAACAAAGAGGCAGACGGAAAAATTGAAAGCGCGGGAGAAGAAATGCCCGCGCTTCACCACTTTTTTCGCAAGGTTGAGTTTTGAAAGTTACTTGACATTTGAACTTGATCTTTATTTGTGATGAAGAACGATGGCGATCAACCTTCAAATGTTGTATAAAATGCTTTGTAAGCCCCAAAACAAAAATCTTTCATTTTTGAAGGTATCTATAAATTTAAAAACACTTTAGTGGCATTAAACTCGAACATTTCGTTTGGATTTTTTTAAATTATGTAGACATGATTTCAGTTATTTTCTAGTATTTGACGTTTCAAAATTATTGCCTTGAGGAACCGAGTAAACAAATCTGAATGTTTCCAAAAAAGAATCAACGTCATGCCCGATTTTTACTTACCGTGCTCTTACCGTGCATTGTCCAATTCTGAATTTTCATTGGCTGGACAAAATTAATTGCTATGGAGATAAAAATTCCAGGCAATGAAAAATCAGAATTGGACGATGCACGGCAAGAGCACGGTAAGTAAAAATAGGGCATCAACTCACCTAGGTATTGAATTAACAAATTTATATGAATCAAAATTTAGTTTTCGGCGTTAAAATTTTGCATTTTAAATGATTTTGACATTTACTTACATTGAAAGTATTTTAAATTATGTATAAGGTTGAAATGAAATTAGCCATTTTTCCTACATAACTAATCGTATGATAAACAGTGTTTATTGATTATTGTTTATTGTTTATTAAACACATAAATATTATTTCTAAAATTCCGGATTTTAAATTTTATCTTTGATTTTGAGAGGTTTTTTGTTATAACAATTCATTATTTTGATGAAAGTGAAAAGGTTTGGTTAAATGTATTGAATAAATGTAGAATATTTTTTTAAATTTAACTTATTTGGATAATTGTGTAACACAATTAGCTTTTTATCAAGCTTAATTATCTCTTAAAAGCAAATTAAATGCCCATGCTGTTTTAAAACTATCTAAAATCTTTTTAAAACGTTTAGAAATTTAATTATAACTCTGAACCTTTTTTTTTTAATTTGACACCATTTAATTCTAATGTTACCTAATTAAATTAATTATAATTGTCTAATATTCTATAATTGATAATTAATGTTATCTAATGTTTCCTCCATATTGTGCTCCAGCTCATAACAAAATCTTGTGATAATTGACACAGGCCGAATTTTCAAAATATTTTAATGGCTTTGAACTTAAACAATTTCTATGAGCTAAATTGATTCTGAAAATTGAATCAAACTTTTTGCAAGCCTGAATAACTATTTATCTATTATTATTGGGTTTGTCAAATAATTCCTCATTAGTTTAGAGTAATTTATTCTTAAAGGAGCTATTTTAAAACTAAAACTTCTATTTTTGAAAATTGAAAAAACACTAATTTTTGATTTTTAAAAAAAATTATGATAAAGTGGTTTATCTTAAAATTGGCTGCAAACATTAATTAATAAGCTAAACAGATGATGAGCAGAAATTACAAGTTTACAAAAAGAAAATAAATTAAAAAGTTCAACTTTTATGAAATACTTTGGTGCCATTTACATTTAGGGAAATTATTGGCTACATTTAAATCTTACAAGATACTGAAATAATGGCGACTTTAAGTCCTTTCCTGGTTTTTGGTAAACTCGTCATTAATTGTTGCGCAAATGAAAAGAGAATATTTGATAAACAGATTTTAATCAATGCATGCAAAGAAGTCACTATATTTTTTAAAAATTTCAACGACAAATTAATTCTTTTTTTTCGGAATCATCATTAAATTTTCATAAAAAATTTAAAAATTTCTAAAATCTGATTTTCTTTCCATTTCTCTTTCATTGAATAATTTATCAGCTGCAACGCCAATAAAATATTTTTTGAAAATTTGCTGGCAAATTTTATAAAGATCCAATATTTTTCTACAAAGAGATAAAAATGTATAGAGGAATGCTTATTAAAAATTAATCTCGTTATGTTAGCATTACCTTTAAATTTTCGAATAAATTAATAACCAAAACTTCAAGAACAGTGCTAAAGCATCCCTAATCAGGGATTTGTATCTTTCAGTTTCCTCTATTTTACCTCATAACCTTTAGAACCCAATCTATTTTTTCCAAAATATTTCAACTCTACGTATTCTTGCCATTTTCAAATAAAAGATGGCTTTTGATTTGTTATACCTCTCAAAATATGTTTTCGAAGATGCGTGAAATCGGTTTAGAAGCTTAGAAATGGTGGGGTTAGGTTATGAAAATTGTATATGTGAAACTTAAAAGCACAAAATTTGACCGAATTTGATTTAAATTGGTTCAGAACGAAAGTTAAGTGTCAAGTCATTAGTTAGATAAGTAGGCTCAACTATTCCAGCTTGGAACCAAGTATTTATAAATACCTCGGCTAATCTACATATTTGTAAATTATCCACATTTAATGGAATGCAAAATGCTGACACATAAATCAGAAATTACACCAAGAAACAAATGTTAAAATACAAAATTTACAAAATCACAAGACATCAAAATCATGTAAATTCACATCTAAAATAACATTGGAAATTTATCTGTTCAAAATTAAATTATTAATTCCTTCTAAAAGATTAGATATATAAAGTATGGATGCTCTGATAAAATTGTTTAATTAGGCTCTCAGAACGCATTTTAGTAGGGCAGTGGAGTAGGAATTTAAAGCATTTGTTTTTCTCCGAACACTTCAAATGTAATCTAAGCCTGGATAGATAGAGATAATTTTATGGCATTACAGTTTAAACCATTTCTATCCGAGAACAACAGTTTCATAAAATATCCAAACAAATAAACTCAATTTTCTAACTCTTCTGCTTCACTTTTCAGAGCAGATTCGTATCAAATTGTGGTATAATCCCTCGATTTTTTAAAAATGTGGGTGGTCTTTCTCCTAGTGTTTTGCTTATTGGCCCTTATCCTCATAAAAAACAGGTTGGGAGCTATCGAAGACAAGAATTATTTTGAGAAACGAGGTGTCATTTATCTTGGGAATAGAACTTATAGCATGCTCTATCAGGTACGCAAAAGTTATGATTTATTTGTATTTGTGACATGAATATTAATATTCTTCTGAATTAGGCTTTCAGCAAAGTCACAATAGCAGAAAACTCTAAGAATTTGTACTTTAAGGTTAAGAGCAGAGGACAAAAGTTTGGAGGTCAAAAGGAATTTGGCACAAGATGCGTACTAATCACGGACCCCGAATTGTTGAAACACATAACCATAAAAGATTTTCCCCATTTTACCAACCGGAGAAATTTTGAGATGCCAAAGGAAGAGATTCTCTTCAGCAAAATGCTTTTTTCACTTAAGGGCGAAACCTGGAAAAAATTCCGATCCACGATTTCTCCCGCACTCTCCACAAGACGAATGAGGCGGGTTTACAAACTGTTTTCTAAAAGCGGAAACGACATGATAAACTTCCTAAATAATCAAATTGGGGATGAGGGGACGGTCGAAAGCGACTTTTTCGACACGTTTGCCAAATTTACCATTGAAATAATTGCAAGTGCTGTTTGCGGGCTTGAAAGCAAAGCTTTCCAATCGGCTGAAAAGAAGTCGGTGTTCGAGGAAATGTCGAGAAGGATGGAACTTCATTTTTCTGGGATGCAAATGGTTAAACTAATTGTCATTTTGGTGTTTCCCTATTTTGGGAACTTGTTTAAGCTATCCATCTTTGACAGAGGAGCGCAGGACTATTTAATCTGGGCTATTAGACAAACGATTAAGTTAAGGGAGCAGGCTCCGGATAAAAGTTGGGATGATTTCATCCAGCTCATGATCGAAGCCAGACGAAGAGCGATGGGAGGGCAGAAGGATGAAGAAGTGGAAGAAGGGCAAAGTCCAGAATTTTCAAGTTTGGACCTTGGGTATGGCTTTAAATTGTTTAAATTAATATTAATTCCAGAGCTCGGCCGAAAAAGTAACTTTTTGCATATCAAAAATGGACGTTTTATTGTTTTTTTCAAAAAGGCGGGAAAAGTTTACGTATTAGTTTTTACGCTGGCTGATGGCGATGGCGTAATGAAAAAATCAAAATAGCAAAGCAATAAAGCAATTTAAAGCAAAAAGCATTTAAAATTCAATTCAGCATTACAGCATTTGGTGTTTTTTTTTTTGCTTTCAAGCGAACTTTGGTTTATTGTGCTTATTGTATGTTTAATTTCAGGAATCAAGAAATAAGCTCGGAAAATGCAGAAAAAGAAGGGATTTCCCTGGATTGTATGACGGATGACCACATTGTAGCCAACTGCGTACTTTTTATCCTGGCTGGATACGACACAACGCAATCAGCCCTTCTTTTTGGCGTCTACGCCCTCGCCCTTAATCCCGAAATTCAGGAAAGACTCCGAGCAGAGATTGAGGCTGCTGTGGAATCAGAGGACAAAGAACGGGAAGGAGGGGAATTGATTTCATACAACAAACTACACAGTTTGAAATATTTGGACATGTTTTTCCATGAAGTACTCCGTAAATATCCCCCGTCTCCGACGGTCGATCGAGGTTGTGAAAAAGATTACAAATTCCCTGGCAGTGACTTTGTGTTGAAGAAAGGGGAGGGAGTGATTATCCCAATCGCTGGATTTCACGCGGACCC
>JAQIXN010002629.1:0-10812 GCA_034698145.1 Proisotoma minuta
AAAATGATGGCTGCCCTCCGCCCTCAATCGTTGCCTCTTTTCCCTCAAATAATTGTTCATTTTCTGCCGTGCCTCTGTTTTTTCCTCTTCACTCATCCCCTCCCTCTTTTCCCTCAGATATAACTTCTGCTTCAGTCGCGCTTTGTCCTTCTTTTCTTCGCTCATCGCGGCCCATCGGCGTCGCGACGCCACCGCCCGCCGCTCGAGCCTTTCTTCAGCGCTCTGCCGCTTTTTGGGCGACATTTCCCCAATTTTTCCAAGAAAATTGGGAAAAGTTTCAATCACTGTCACTTTTGTGGAATATGAACTTGGCGGCTTGAACAAAGAGAAAAAGAGAGACCAGTTTTCATGCATGAAATCATGAGGAAAGATCTTTTGGGGGGTTTTGAGGGGAATTGTGCCAAATTGGCTTAAATTGAGCTGCATGCTCTGTCTGTCCCTCTGTTCGGGAGTGGATAAGCATCAGAAGTTTCAAAACATGAAAAAATGAATAAAATGCATTGAATGTCTGTTGCTTGGATAAATCTCGAATTTTGTGACCTAATGACCTGAGTTTAGTCTTAAAAAGTCAGTTTTCGGTTTTATGTTTACAAAAGCAGTTTATTTATTTACCACAACGAAAATGAGGGAATTTATGGATTTATTGTTTCATTTTCTCTGCCAATTAGTTGCACAAATTCATGAAAGATTAAAACTCGTTATTTATTTTCTCCCCTCCGAATTCGATTGGGAGCTCCGAGCTTTTCACGAGCTTTTGTAGGAAGCTCTGCCAAGCTTCTCTATTTTTGCCGAAGACGTGGATGGCGTCCTTTGTCTCATTTGTCATTGTTTGCTTAATAATGTGGAGCAGGGCTTCGAATGTGGACGGAACTGCAACAATCAAGAAATTTAGCTTCCTTCAGATTAATTGGAATTAAAGACCTACCATTAACCAGTATAATTTTGTCTAAAAGTCCGGGGTAGTATCTGTCCATCACGAGGACAATGTCCATGTAGACGGCCATGCACTGGACGCAACCTGAAAATCAACCACAATACTAATTTTATTGCGTAGGTTTAGTATACGATTAAAATTAGCAAAAAGTGGTAATATTCCGACCGTCATTAATCTAAGATTGCAGTTTAAGTTTCTTTGACTGATCTTGAGACCCCATTTTAAAAATTACAAAAGGGTCATCGGTGACCAAATTTTAATTTTGTGATGGATTTGCGAATTCTGCCTAAAATTATTTTCTGGACGAGACTTTATTTTAAGAGTCAAATTTTTCTTTTGAAACTCGAAGTCAACTGCTGTACTATTATAAAAGTTCTATTTTATCGAAACACATTTCAGACGAAAATATTCAATTATTGGAACAATAGAATGAGGGACAGAGAGGTCGGACATTGACCCCCCAACAATCAACTGACCATGTTGGATGAGATTGTATCCTTCCACGTCCGTGATCGTATTTCCTCTCGTCACCAAATTCCCAAGGGCCTGCTGCTCCCCAATTTTCACATCAATTTCCTCGTACATTTTGTAAATATAGCGCTGAATTTTGGATCGTTTCCCAGAAAGAATTGCTTGTCTTATGTCCCATTGCCCAAATTGCGAAAATAGACCTAAAAATATAATTTTTGTTAAACATCTAGAATTTTTTCTCATTGCATGTTTTGAACTTTTATACTTACAAGGTTTATTTTCTCTATCCAAAGAAATTTGATATGGAAATTGCTCTCCGAAATCTGTCCAGTCTTCCTCAATAATTGTGTCCATTTGATATTGTTCTCGCCATCGCATATTCTAACAAAAAATAGGTGAAAATCCAAATTAAATGTATCAAATGCAAATTAATTTCCAAACCTCGAGTATCATTTTCTCTGCCCTTTTGACATCCCATTTCCCAGCTCGCAGCCAACGCACCAAATAAGCCTCACTCTTAAAACGCTCATTCAGCAAAAGTGGCTCAATTTGGCTTTTGAACTAAAAAAACAAATAAATACAGATAATAAGAAATTCGTCTCAGTTTTAGAATTTCGAAATGAAACAATTCTATGCAACTGAAAAGGGATTTTAAGGAAATTTAAGTATTAATTTTCTTTCTTAATTTTAAAATAGTGGCAAATATTTCAATTTTGTTATCCTAAAATTTTTATTCCTATGGTGATATTCTAGACTGAAATGTATGAAAATCAACTTTCTTTAAATTCCCTTTCCATCTCCAGTCTCCATAGTTACTGACTTTATCTAGTGCATTTTTCTGGGAATTGCTGAGCGTGAGGTCTCGCTCTGCCACAGAATTGCTTTCAACAAGGACACAAAATTGGAGGAATATGCAAAGAAGGGGGATGATAAATAAATTGAGCGTGGTCATGGCAACGACGACTTTCCTGGAGGATTTTTGGATTTAAACTGATTTGGCCTCGGCTCCGTCCTCAGTCTTAAGGTCAACGAGGATAGCAATCCAGTTTTATTTTTAAGAGGAAAAAATGAAATTTTAATTACACGTGCAACAATTGGATGTTATTAGGTACATCGTTTTTTTATTTGGAGCACGGCTAAAAGAATGTCAACGGAATGTCTGTCTGTCCATGGAAAATTTTCAAAAAAGTTCTAGACAAAAATTGACAATTTTTGGAATTTTGTGCAGATCTAAAAATATTTTTACGATGTCCATGTGACTAAAAATAGCAAAAATATAATTTTTTAATGTGATATCATTTGTAATATCACGGCAAATTTAATATTGACCAGTTCAAAAATATTCAGACAAAGACAAAGTTCAAAAATATACAGATTGTATTGTACCACGCATTTGAACAAATTGTTGCCCACTTGATTACATCCGTTTACCAACAATGTTAATCTACAACTCCGAACAAAGTTGCATGCATTATAATTAAGGTGGACAAGTTCAGGTTTTGACTCGACATTTGAGAAGTGATCTGATCCTTTGCTTTTTTTCACTGATCTGTCAAGAAATTAAAAAGTTGTCGGATTTGAGAGCTGACTTCGTTCCAACTCCAGAAAAAATGGGATGGAAAAATACAGCCAATTTATTGCACGCCAAATACTTGAAAGATTGATTCAGAAAAGGCGGAGCTCAAAAACCAATTAGCAATTTCCCAAGCAAATAATTCCTTCTCAACTGTCTATAGCATCTCAATTAACAAGGAATTATCTGTATACAAGTAAACTATGTAAAGTATGTATAAGTTTTATGTATATGTATAAGTTTAACTATGTTGCATAGAATTCACTAAATTCAGTGTCTTTGCATTTGATGAGAGTTGACCTCGAAAGTATTTACTTGCGCTTATCTTTTTTGGCCTTGATACTGCTTAAATTAATGCGTGTCTTCATGCATTTTATCAATATCCTGCAATTTCTGCATTAAACTGAAGTTCACCTCATTTTCAATGTCAGTTGGACTGCAAACAACTCAAACAAATTCATCAACAATGGAAATTAGTTCAATTGATAACGGAGAAATTTGTTCAGACAAATTTTCTTTATCTAAAAAAGAGGAGGAGTGTATTTTCATTCTGCAACAGAAAATTAAAGGTTAGAAAATTTCTATTAAATTTAAAAAAAAACTCAACATTTTGTGTATTTCCAGGAAACAAAGAGTTGCAGCATTTCAACGATATTTTAACAGACAGATTTCTTCTTCATTTCATTCGAGGTCGAAAATATAATTCCGAGTTTGCATATGACACGGTAATTTTATTTTGTGAAAAGGATTTTATATGAAAATCCAATATCCCCACATAATTTTAAAACTAAAATTAAAACTACACCCTTGGAAATTCAAGGATTTATGGAAAAAATTAACATTTTCCATAAAATTCCTTTTCGCAAATGTGCAGTTTGCATACAATTTAATTGTCGGATTTTACCTAAACGAAACTCAATTTTCAGATTGTGAGATATTTTCACCTTCGGAAAAATAAATATCCCGACTTGTTCTGCGGCATAGTTTCATCTCAAATGAAGATCAAACATTTCGGAGCTCGTCCTCTGGCCAAACCCTCAGCCTCCGGTTCCATTGTCTTCGTTTCCAAAAAAGGTATCGGCTTTAACTTTTATTTTTGGATCTGGGAATAGAAATTGATTTGAGTGAAAGCAAGATATAAAATTTACCAAAAATTTACTCCAATATTTCAAAAATATTACCATATTTTCTTTTTTTAACTTACAGAATGGTGGCCACACGTGGAAGAGTTGGAAAACGGAACGATTTCTTTGGACGACGCTCTTCAACTATTTGTACTTTATATGGAGCAACTTTGGCAAAATCCCGACGCAGAAATAAATGGGATGCAGGTGATTTTTGATCTATCCAGTTTCACAAATTCCGACATTTGGCGACATGCTCGAGCCGTCATCTCCATTTCCCACATTTTCAAGGCCCTATCAATATTTTATGTGAGTTGCTATCAATTTTGCAAAATGTAAGGTGACTTTTGAAACCAAGCTTGTTTTGTCATTGTCTGAGAATCTCATGAGCCATGCTTAAAATGACGAAAATGGAAAGTATTTGTTTTAATTAAAACTAGAAGACCCGGCGGGCAGAAGCCCGCATATGTTGAGAGATTTACGTCTAAAAGTTTCGTAATTTTACCCGTGTCAAAAAATGCATTCAAATAGCGCTTTTGCATGGAATGTAAACAAAGAGATAGAAGAGCAAAGTGAGCAGTGGTAGTGGTAGCAGTGAGACTGCAAGAGAAAAATGCCACAAACAAGTTTTCCATCTTGATTTTAATAGTATGATACAATCTTTTTGTTAACGCAGTGTCACTAAATAATTTACACTTTTCATTATTATCTAGATAATAAATAATATTTTTTTTCTTTAAAAGAAAGGGTTTCCAATGCGATATAAAAACGTGCACTATGTCCACCCTCCCACCACTTTTGGGGCAATTATATCCATCATGAATAAATTTGGCACTGCAAAAATGAATAAAAGGGTAAAGCCACATTAAATTATTTAAACTATTTATTTAATAATAATTGTACAGGTCAAAATCCACCAAAAGCTTGACACGCTTTATGAAGAACTTCCCAAATCAATTTTACCAAAATGGCTGGGAGGTGAACTAACGGATGAGGAAGCTTTTGATTGGTCATTTCCCCAAAATATTTTGAAGAATGAGGAATATTACCTTAACTTCAGAAAGTAAATAGATAGTTTTATATTAACTACATTTTTATTTTTTTAACATTTGTTTTTAAAAAGGTTGCTGAAATAATTTAATGGAATGGTTCAATTGGAAACGAACGTGGACAAAATCAGCTTAATATAAATGTGGCTCAATAAAAATAAAACTAATTAATGTAAATGTAATAGAGCGAATCCCCAAAAAATATTTTTGAATACAAAACATAGACATTTTGGCCAACTTTATAAATGAGTGACAAACAAAAAAAATACTTTGTGTTTAACGTTTTTAATTTTTTTTAAACTTTAAATCGCTGCATTTGCCTCAGCTTTATGGCCTTTTGACATACTGACATGGGAATTTGTGAGACATTGGTATCCAGATATGTGGTATTAGGCATTAGGTACAAGCCAACTGTTCATTGTTGCTAAGTTATTAGATATAAACGTGTTTATATTTTGACTTTGTCATACTCAAGTTAGAAGTTGATAACTAACACATAAGTCTGGCTAATTTACAAACAGCCAAGTCTGTATGGATTTTAATTATCTAAGTGTCACTCAAGCAAATATCCCATATTTATTACAGTTTTTAATTAATTACAAATAATGAACAATTTAAAACCCTGAAACTTTTTAGGAAGTAACCACTTCGGGTCGAGTTATCTAAATTGCTTTACTAATTTATATAAGAACAGATTGTTTAATCAGACAAGTTGGAAACGGGATTATTTTGATTAAAAAATATTGATTGCGGACAATTTAATTGCTGAATGTCCAAAGTCCGGTAATTTTCATTCCATCCATCAATTCACTTCCACAATTTTAAAATAATTGTTTTCTACACAATTTAGTATTCCTAATAAACCCAAAATTTAATTCCTATTTAATCAAACATTGAAACCGGAAAATTTAAATTAAGATACAAACTAATTTAAAGTAAATTAAAGTACGTAAGTAGAATGTGGAATTCTCTATTGAACTCTTGAACATTACACAGCCATGGCGTCATCTCAAATAATTTCCTGTCTCAACCGCTACAGTAAAAATCTGCAGCATTTCTCCCATCCAAATATCCAATGGGATAAAAATAACCAAAAACTAATTTATAGGCAGTCATGGCAAACATCTCTATGGAAACTAAACGTCATCTTCTTTGTCCTTCTCCATGTCAGTGGGAGCTCCTGTTTCATTTTTCTAAAACAAATCCTCCTTCCGAGCAAAGATTTTCAAATTTCTTTAGTCCTTATAATTATCTATCTCTTCAGGACGAGTCTCAGTCTTCTTATGTTTGGATTTTCAACAATTATTGTTTTTTATGGGAGAGAAATAAGCGGAGTTTGGGAATATATGAGAAATCGTCTGCCAAAAAATCACAACTTTGATATTTTCATAGCTTTGGTCCAACTTTTCGTTTGGTTTCCTGCAACACTTGTACTATTTTCCGCTCTAATCATTACTGCTTTTAAAATTGACGCATTCTACCAAATCCTATTAATGTTGGGCTACCAAAACACCTTATGGTCGCTAAGCTACCGCTTTGTGTCTGCAGCTATAGGTAAGCCAGCCAATATTATTCATTAGATCTGAAAATTTTCGCCATCAATAAGTTTTTCAACTAATGTAAGCTGACTTTTTCGTAGGATTAGCTGAAAACATCCGGGTTTTTCTTTTGGCCTACATCATCATTCCGTCCTTAATAAGGATGGTAAATCAGTGGCTGGATTTAATTTCCAAGACAACGAGGATTGAGGCTAGCATTAAATTGTACAGGGAACTGAGCTGCGTAAAAGCCGTAATAAGAGAAGCCGAACACGCCCTTGTCCTTCTCACCTTGGGAATAACCATTTGCGAAGGAGTCCTGGTTTTTTACGGAACCCTCAGTTTCTACGATAAACTACCCTTTGTGATCTACATAGCTCTGCCAGCTTGCTGCATTTTGACATTCGTTGCCGTGGAAATAACAATCCCTATGGCACAAAGGGCGGCCATCCTTTCAAATTCGTTGCTCCAACAATGGAGAGTTGAGCTTGGGAAGCTTAAAAACGGTGGGATTTTAAGGCGGGAAGTTGGAAGTATGAGGGGGTTGGTGTTTGAGGGGGGCCTGGGCGACACCCCCATCTTTCCTGTCGGCAAGGATCTTAAAATGGTCATGTATGAGACTGTCCTCATCCACACCATCAATCTGTTGTTGGCTTTCTAGAATTTCTAGACACACGGGATTTATCGAGATTTTTGGTTCTGGCTTTGGCTACTTGCTTAATATTTTTATAAGAAGGTCAATTTCAATTCTGCAACTCGCGCAAAGAACATATAAACAAGGTTTATTTTCCCAATAAAATTGGGCAAAAAGAAATTTGACATGCAAAACGATTTGAAAATAGTTTTAAAACTTTCTTCTTTAACTTTGATCTGGCTCTACGGGTTGGTATGGCAATTTACGGTTTGGCTTTTAATGTTTAAGTTATTTAAATAATAAAAATGATATCTTATCTAAAGTCAAATCTGTGATTTATAAGTTTAACCTTCAAGAAGTTTTATCAATTGGAAGATTGCATCTTTATTTGAGGTTGCCGGATGATGTCTTGTGAGCCGTAAAGCAGGATAACACGTTACAAAATGAAAACTACTCGCGACAATTTATTTTAGAACAACTTTGCAGAAAAATCTGCTTTATTAGCTCAAATACAAACATGTCAATTTAACTCAAACTCATTCAAAAAAATCGATTCCAAATTTTTCCTTAAGTGGTTCAAAAGAGATGCCACTGGTCTCCAAACTTCCGAACAACTTGACCACCAGTCGCTTCACAGTCGCCGTCCACTCTTTCGTCAGCTGTTCGTCCCCCCGGAGGGCATGGGAACAGGCAAGACCAATGGCCACTTGTATTCCCTCGAGGTGCCAACAAACGGAGCCAACCGTCACCTCATGCATTCGACTCAGCAGCCAAATATTGTCATCAAAACGATGTTTCCGAATCAAAATTTGCTCCAGCTGGAAAATCTGTGGGTAAAGAAGAGGGAAATTGAGGTCGACGTTGTCCTTTCGAAAGGAGACCAGTTTCTCCACTCCCTTCAACGCTCTTTTGATATCTTCCGGGCCGCAGTCGTGCGTCAGTTCATTCAAACTCTTCAAAATCTCCTCCCGCTCGTTTTTAATGGAGGTTGGCTCGCTGGCATCCAGTTGACAGAGTTTACAGTTGCAGGTGAATCCTGTGAATACAAAAGTTAAAACATTTACAACTTTCAATGCCCGTCTTTCACTTACCATGAGATTTGCAAATCAACTGTCGGTTATTGTAGTTGGAGATTGGGCGCACGTAAGGAAGAGTCACTTCTTCCCCCTTCTTAATTTCCGCTACGGCTGTCACCGTCACCCACTCCTCGAAAATATCATGAACGGAGTTGTACTCTGAACAACTATGATTTAAGAATGATGGGGAAATCCACAAAACCGGGTCTTCCTCCCCAATCGGCCCAGATTGGAAAGAGTTGTTTTTTACAATAGCCTGGATGCGCTTCATGTCCACTTGACCAATTTTCCAGTCCGAAGGCTCCAAGTGGCCCAGCTCAACGCCCGCAGTCAGATTGTAGAACTCTAGCCCCAGTTCGGGGTCGAAAGCTAACTTATTGGCGATTTTCCCCACAGTTTTTCTTTCCGCTTCCGCCAATAGGATATTGTTTTCGTGATTTGAACTTGATGCTGGTGACGGCACTGAAGGCGCCTGGTAACAAAAGGCTTTTGAGCAAATTAAAAGTTGACCGATGGGAATATCTTCGGTGGCCACGAGTCCGCGACCTTTGCCCTCAATTTGAGAAACTACAGCTAAGGAACCGAAAAATTCGGGGATGTTGTCATCTTTGTTGAACGTTTCTTTGCGGAGTGAATACAGCTGAGATTCAGTGGGGCCCACATTTTTCCTATAAAATATTCAAAATTGTTAAACAAGTCGATGGTGACGGCGGCCATCACCAAGGCGACGCCCAAGAAATAGAAAAAGTGTTCCTAAAAGCTGTCTGGAGTTAAAGATAAAAGTTAATAAAACTGACCTTGAGGACAAGAATTTGACGCTGTCCAGCAAAATTTTGCAATCCTTGCTTTTGCTCAGTGAAGGAAATTTGTCAAATTGCGCCACCAAAAATTCCAGCCCTTCTTCATACTTTCCGAGACCAATCAACGCTTTTGTTTTTCGGTAGATACACTTTTCATTTTCAGGATCAACTTCCAGGGCAAATTCCGCGCATTTGAGCGCCGCGTTGTAACATCCTAGAGCCAAAAGCGCTGCTGATTTATTTGAATTAATAATTGCTTCAGATTCTTTATTTTTTGAGGAATAATCCAGGGCCATTTCGTAGAATCGGATGGCGTCGCTGAATCTCTTGTCCACAAATCCCTTGTTCCCCAGCCCCTTCAATTTCACAAATGCAGCTTCGTCGTCCTCCAAATTCTCCCAGAAATGCCGCTTTTGGAAAAAGTGAATAGTCATCTTCTCGATTACGGCATTCCATACAAGATCTGTAATTAATCAAAATAGAAACTTAAAAAGTCTATAAACATGTAATTTTTTAAGTGGCAGTTTAGCAAGAAAATATTGCTCTAGTTCATGGAATTTAGGGTAAAAATAACAAATTTGGACGAAAATATCCCTAAAATCCATGAAAATTACCTGGAAATTTTGTCTCCACCCTTTTCCTACTGACGAGTTCTACTTCCGCGGGATTGTCACAGCGCAGCATAAATCCTTCCATGGTCAGTATAAATGATGGATTCTTCAACACCAAAAAACTGCCGGGAGGCAGAATGTCGTCGAAATCCACATCCCCCACCGATCCCTCCAAAGAAGAGTAATTGTAGAGGACCAGCTTCATAGCAAAAGTTCCCTTGGGGTCCGTAACAACCCCCTTGATGCCCACAGCCTTGGTCACTGGCGAAATGGTTTGACAAAGCAAATATTTTCCCCAAAATACTTGATCTGGAGTTGATGCCAAGGCAGAGCACTCCAACCGATCTTGGGGTCGAAGGTCGTCGAAAGGAGGGATCGGTTGCTGAAGGGAGTCATGATCATGATGGCCGATGCAATGTTCTAATCTCGTCAACATGTCACTGTTCTTGTCCTCCGCCGTCCTTCGGATGTCCTCCACTAGACCAAGAAGAGCTGCCTCCAGATTTATGGACCGTTTTAGGCTCTCCCTCGGATTTTCCAGCTGTTTTCGGATTTTCGCCATCATCTGCTTGGCCAAAGGTGAATTCAGTTTATTCAAGTCTTCGTCCTCCATCTTCAATCTTGGAGTTCAACGCCAATGCTAAGAAGTTAGCAATTAAGTAAATTGAGTGATAATTAAGCTTTATAATTAATTAAAGTTGTTACCTTAGTTACGCTAGTAATTTATTTAAAACTGTAGATTCCGAAATCGTCGCCTTTTCGTCCCAACTTTGAATGAGCCCGCTCATTTGCTTTGAGAAATGAGACTTGAAGTTGAAAAATCTCTCCTGGAATTAAATCCTAATTAATTGTTTACTAATTAACCTTCATTAGCATCATGTCGTCGATGTGCTTTTGTTAGTATTGACCTCGTTTGAATTTCTGGCATTGCACATAAGGACAATTGGGGTATAGAAGCGAATTAATTATTTTTTTGTTTTATTTGCTGTATTGGGGCTTGAA
>JAQIXN010002630.1:0-10811 GCA_034698145.1 Proisotoma minuta
GGACCGGTGTTCACGTCGTGCTTAACTCCTTAACATCCAAAGGTATTAAAGAAGCGTCGCTAGCCACAATTGCAAAGGGCGGTCGATTTGTGGAAATGAGCAAGATTAACATTTGGACCGTTGAAGAAGTTCAAAAGCTTCGACCTGATGTTGCCTACTCTATCGAAGATTTAAGTGGCATAAATCAAACCCAAGCTGCATTCCTTATTGAAAAGATGGAAGAGTATTTAAACCATCCAACGCATCCCCTAAAAGTGCTGCCTTATGCCAGATTTGAAGTCGGAGATATAAGATCTGCTTTAGGATATTTGGAAAAAGCCAAACACATTGGGAAAGTGGTGATCGCCTTTCCGGACAGCGGAAAAGGTTTCGCCGTCCCGCTTTTTAGCGACAGGGCTTCATACCTGATTACGGGGGGATGTGCTGGGATCGGATTTCAGGTTAGATATTACCTCTATGGTGGGAAAAAAATGAACTTTATTGTATTTGGGGTTAAATACACCAGGTGGCAAAATGGATGGTTGCCAAAGGGGCAAAATTTGTTGTGTTAACAGCTCGTCGAGCTCCTAAGCCGGAAATTATGGACGAAATTTCCAACCTTAACAGCTCCAGAGCTTGCATCGTTATCAAAACGGGTGATATTGGAGACAATTTAATTTGCCAAGGGATTTTTAACTGGATTGAGAATAAACTTCCCTATCCCCTTAGGGGCATAATGCATTCAGCAGGTAAAACTAATAAAATTATTTTAGTTTTCATTTTCAATTGTACAACTTTATTGCGTTGGGTTAATTTACAGGAAACATTTCAGACGCAATAATTCCAAACCAGTCTGAAGAAAACTATGAAGCTACAATGGCCCCTAAAATTAGAGGCGGGATAAACCTTCACACGCTAAGTTTGAATCTTCTTCCCTTAGAGCATTTTGTTAATTTTTCTTCCGCTGCTGCAACAATTGGGACTCCGGGTCAAAGCAACCACGCAGGCTGCAATACATTTCTAGATTCTCTAGCAAATTACAGACAGTCTTTGGGATTGCCGGGTTCCAGCATTAATTGGGGGCAATGGGGGGAACATGGGGTAAGTTTTAAAAAAATGTTCCAAAAAGTCCTATAAAGCTTTACGCAATTTATTTTTTAAAGGTTGCTGAAGGAAAGGTGATTACAGCCATAAAACCAATGTCAACTCGAGAAGGACTCAACGCATTGGAACACGCTTTGCGGACGAATGCCGTTAATCTAATAGCCGGAGATGCAGAATGGAGCATTTTCGCAAGAATGTGTCCCTGGTTGGAATCATATATTCAAAATGTTTCTAAGAGACAAGATAAAAATTTAGAAGATATGTATGTAAATTTTCATTCAATATTAGAAATTTTTAATTTAACAAACTTTTAAGCAACGATTTAAGAATCAGTTTGCAATCAAAAGCTTACTGTACAACTTTTACTCTTTTCTAAAACCTCAATAACTTACTAATTTATTTAATTTATATTTTTTGCGAATAGGAAAAACACAAATTTCAGCGGAAGAATTTCACGCCGAAATTGAGGCTGAGGATGACGAGTTTAAAAAGTTGGAGATAATTGAACGCTATGTGCGCCAAATTATCAAAACCATTTTAAAAATTAAAGATGAAGATATTTCCAGAAATGACAACTTTCAGGTATTATAATACCTTTAATATTAATATTATAATCATTTTGAAATCCAAATTTTATGCCAAGTCTATATTTAAACATGATAAGATTTTTAAATTCAAATAGGAACTTGGGATGGACTCATTGATGATGATTGAGTTGAAAAATGCTTTGCAAGCATTATTAGGAACCGGGGTCACTTTGACCCCAACCGATATTGGGGATTGTAACACGTTGGAACTAACAGCTGCAAAATTGTTTGAGTTGTTGTACAAAGATGCAGCTAAAAGTGCAGTTTTAAATAGGGAAGAAAGAAATAAGTTAATTCTGGCGGATTGTGTACTTTGGGATACCATTGATGTGAGTTTTCATAATTGCTTTATGAAACTTTAAAATTTTGTGAAACAACCTTTAACGAATTCACGGTTTCCTATGGAAAAACTAAAAAAAATCACATAACTCATTAACACAATTTAAAAATAATATTTTTATTCTTTTTTACATAAAACATGCCCTTACGTTTTAAATAAATTCCCGAAAATTCTTGACACAATTGTTAAATGTGTTACAGATAAAGGCTTTTAAAATTTTAAAACAGTCCAATTGAAAATTTAAAAAAATGTTTTTTTTTTAAACCATCTAAAAATTGAGCAAAATTTTGGAATCCGATATTTAAAACTTGAAAAATTTTAAAATTTCAGATAACCAGATCATTGCCACCTGTTCCAATTTCTTCTGCTAAAACAATATTATTTCTTGGTGCAACGGGGACAATAGGACCCCACGTTTTACAGCAATTATCCAAGAATTTTGAGCAAGTATCCAAAATTATTTGCGTCCTTCGTGGACCAACGGACAAAGGGCTTGCTCGGCTAACGGATAAACTACGCGCTCATGCCTTACTTGCAAAAACAGACATGAGCAAAATAACAATAGTTGAGGGGGATGTTACCAAAAAGATGCTGGGAATTGAGTCTTTGACCTATGAATCTCTTTTGATTGAAGTTGATGCCGTTATAAATTGTTCCGCAAACACATCCCATTTGGAACCATACGGAAAGGGTTCTTCACAAAAAGTGGGGGTGAGGGCTGTTAATGTGCTTGGGACACAGAGAATATTGGAATTTGCGGCGCGGGGCAAAGTGAAACATCTTTATCAAGCCTTAACACTTATCGCTTATTGGATGGACGGGGAAAGGTTTAAAGGGGAAACCTGTGAGTTTGTAATATGCTTAAAAAATATATGTTTAGATATAAAGGTTAGATTTCCTTGCGGTTTGAAAATTTTGTCAGTACGTTGGGATTTTTTTTTGTTTTTTGGAGCCCGTAAGTTAGGTACAAAAATAAGCGGCAATAAAAACAAATCCAATATCTGTATAACCCAAAATCTTTAAAATATCGTTTCTTTTTCAAAAAAACTCTTGGTTTTAAAAAACTTGAATAAATGAGAAAACAATTTTTAATAAAAACCATTAATTTTTAGCAATACCCGAACTCTGGCCTGAAGGTAATGAATATGACAATGGTCCAAATTTTGGATACGGGATAACAAAACTGATAAGTGATACACTAAAAAGTTCAAGTCGCATTTATTCGAATTTAATTTATTTAATACCTTTTTTTCAAAACATGGACTTCCAATAAAACTTTTCAATAATTTGTTAACCAGGAAATTTTTCACCTCTCTTCAGAAAAAGTCAGCGTTCATAAAATTTACAGTTATCAAATAGCACAGAAAAATTAAACGATTTTTTATAAAAAGATATAACAAAATAATTATTTTCTCTTATAGCAAACAGGAATGCAGGAAATTGAAAACAATCACTTTTTCATCGAATACATGTATTTTGTCTCAAAGGGGATAATGCCAGACATGCCAACCCCATTCCAAGCCCTTCCCGTTGACACAATTGCGGAAGTAACCCTCAGAATATTTTTTAACCCGGACGCTCCTTACGAAATGTACAGTATTTTTAATCCACATCACAAAACGGAAGTAAGTATAGCGGAGCTGAGTTCTGAATACGGACCCTTGTTCCGAATTGCGGAAAATTTATGGAAAATTGATGCCGACTTGGAACCTTTTAAAAAAAACGGATCAATTGGTCCACAAGAATTGTTGGAAATGGGCAAAAAATATGCAGAGGTTGGTGATGAATTAGAAGCAATTTTTGAGGCACTTGCCTTGGTTTCTAAAGATGGGGTCATCCCACAAAAATTTATGGAAAGCTCAGCACTTATTTTGATGGACACCAAAGTGCGCGAGTATTTGAAAGAAAGGTAAATAATTTTTCTTTTTTTCTAATGTGACGTTCTTTTCCCCAATTTATTTTTTTAAAAATACGGCTGAAAAATTAATATTTTCTTTTAAAAAATACAGATTCGGAAAACCCATAAGCCTTGTTCCGTTTGAAGACTTTGCAAAATTTTTGGCGGCAGAAGGAGAACACTCTCTTTTGCACAAATGGATCGAATTTTACGAAAAGGACGACTCCATTAATAAAATCTGGTCGGGCTGCTTTAGAATGGATTCCGTTTATATTAAAGATGATGCGGCATTTATGGAGAGGAGTGGCGCAAAATTGAGGAAATGGATTCCAGATATAGCACAAATTTGCCCAGATCCTTTAATTAGTCTTAGGCAAGATTTTGATTTCGCTTTACAACACGCAATTGATATTTTTGGAAGGGGTAAAGAGAAATTTAAGACGATTTTGGATTAAGACTTTTAGATGAAGTTTTAAAAAGTTGAATAAGTAGTTTAATTATTTGACGAATTGTAAGAATCGAATTTTTTTATTTTACATATTATTGAAAAATTTATTACACCCTTTTATAAAAAAAATTGAATTGATTAATATAAATACATCTTTTTAGCCCAATAAACAGTAATTTTTCTGCTCATTTCAAATAACTCTTTTATTTGTTTAATATTAATGCAAAAATGGATTTTTCACTGCAATTTCATACGTAAGCAGGAACATGAACAAAACAAATTAAAGCTCAAAAAAAACTTATGCATTTTGCTTCTTGTTGATGATAATACAGAAGTCACAAGCAGCCATAAAACAGAGAGGGACATTCTTTGGACAATAACAGGATGAGAAATTCCAAATCCTTTTGACCAAACGGCTCTGCAAGCGCTGTAGAGGCCAGTTATTGGATTGATCAAATATAAAACAATCCTATATGCATAGGGTATTGTTTCTATTGTAAATGTCAGGCCTAAAAATATATTAAAGTAATGAGAATATTTAGTTGACAGCTCTAAAATTCTATCGTTCTTACTGCAAGTGTAAACCACAGAAATTCCTATAAACATTGAAGATATGGCTGATTGCAAAGTATTTTGTAAGTGTGTAGCAAGAAGTAGCCCTGTAAACAATTATAAAATTAAAAAAATATATTTAACCAGTCACTATTTACTAGCGTTTAAGCCCTGCCTTCGGCAAATTTTGCTCCAGGGGGGTGGTTCTATTTTTTAATTGTAAAATTTTTAGTTTAAAAGCCCAGGCTCGACATCGCCTCGCCTCCTTCGATTTTCGGTACGAAATCAAAAAATCAGGATAAAATTATAATTAACCACTCTCGCATTAAATTTATTTAAAGAGCCGCGCTAAAATTAAGCAGAAGTTAAATGAGAGTGAAGTTGAATTTTAGTGATCACGGGAAAAAATCTCAAACAAGCATTTTATAAGGTAGATAAATTAGCTTTGAATTGGTACCCCAAAACCAATTATTAGGTAAACTTACCAATAGATGTTCCAACATACCCCGCTAATACAGTGAGTAAATAAATGATCCACAACTCTCCCTCTAACTCTTGAAATCCAAAATAAGCAAGACATGTTGTGTAAATTATTGTCGTCTGTATCAACATTGTAAATGTCCCTGCCACATAATAAGATAAAAAGAGTTGAGGGCCAGTTGCTCCTCCAACTTTGCTCCTTTCAGCTGACCCCGTGGATAAATCTAAAGAATGATTTATTGCTGCCCAGCCCAAATTCAGGATGAATGTCAACCTAAAATTTAATTACACAATCAAAGTAATTATATAAAGATTCCTTTTTAATCATGTTACATAAAAATAGCAGTGATTCATAACAAAATCTTACCCTAAATATTTCTTGTTTATAAAAATATGTATTTATATATTTGAGCTTACATTGGTCCAATTGGAGGGACAGCATAATGGCTCCAGTGTCCTCCGGATTTGTAGACTGAATTAAACTAGAAAAGAAATATAACTAGGTTAGTAAAATGGAAAGTTTGCTAAACACTTATTTTTAAGCGCTAATATTCAAAGCTAGATATGAAAATAATTATAAATTTGACATGAGGTCACTTATGAATTAATTTATCTTGGAAAAATTATTCATCTACCATAAAAAATACATTTCATTATATTCAGAAATACATCCGGAAACGACAACTTTTCTTAAAAACATAAAACACTTTATATTTTGAATCAATCATAATATTTAAATCCAACCTTTAATGGCAGCTGAACTTCCATTTTGTCAACTCCCAGTTTTTTGGCAACCTCTTCATATAAATATTGAAGACTCTTGATGATATTTGTAAACAAGAAAACAAATAGCACGGGATCTGAAATATTTAGAAGATTACTTTTGTTTTACTTAAATTTAATACTAAGAAAAAAAATATGGACTGTAAAAATTTTTAGGAAAATTTAAGAATTTTAGAAGGCAGGCATATTTAAAATGAGACATTAAGTGTGGTTAATAAACTGGATACCAAAATTATTATTCAATAACCGCTTGCCTATTGCACTACTGCCTTCAAAAATTCACCTAAAATTTCTTTAAAACCGAGTTTTCTGATTCGAAATATTGACATCAAAAATTAATTTCTAAACTTGGTCGCCAGGTTAATTTTTGTCACAAGTACAACAGCCCTTAAATATTTTTTAAATGTTAGCCATCTGTTTACGGTTTAGTTGGTTACCTGTGGTATCTAACTCAATTTTCACATTTGTCCCTTCAAGCTCATTATCCTGAGCAAATCGATTTAGGGCCACACGAAGGAGTAGATTTTCTGTAAAATTAGCAGGAAATTGAATGTATCCAACTGTATCACCCAAATTTATGTCCACTGTTGCTAAATCTGTGGAGTTTGTGTCCACCTAAAATAATATAGTAAAATAGAATATTTGTATATTTGAAATAAATTTGAAGCAATCATGTCAAAAAGAATCATACTTTGAAATTCGAAAGATATGTATTTTGTCAAAAATCTTACAGAACTGTAATTTTACGCATTTTAAGATTATCTTACCCAAATAGTATCCGTTGCCAACTCTAAATGTCTCAAAAGTTTACAACTCAAGAGCTCAGAATTGTTAGAACAATTTGCTTCCATGTTTATCAAATTCAGTTTTTGTCCTTTCGGGTCTTGTGATACAATTAGGGTTAGTAGTAAGACTTGAATAAATGGGAAGAAATAAGTGATAAACGTCAATCTGTGGAACAAACATATTTAAAATTTAAATTCAAAGCTTTAAATAAAAGAAGACGAATATGAAAAGGGATTTTATGGAATGTTCGATATTCCCATATTGCATTGTCCTCAATTATTTTTCAAATTCCAATATAAATTAAATTTTTTTATCGTATAATTTTAACCCCAATGCATTGCAAAGAAGATATAAAAATTTATATTCCCACAATTTTTTTTTGTTTGTTTACACTGAAATTTCCTTAAATTCCTTTTTCATATTAATAGTCACATTTTCCTATTTTAATAAAAGCTTACATCGGTTGACGAACTTGCTGATAAATAATGTTCCGTTTTGATATAACAAACAGCTTTCGGCACCATTCAATCCCATTTTGTAAACAACTTTTCTTCTTTTGCTTAAAATTCCAATCCTCATTTTGATTTTTAACTTTATTTTTAAATTCAAAAATTGTATCGTCTTGGCTATTAATCCGAGTCTTGTTGTACAACATTGGGACCACATTATTAAGTTCGCTATTTTCTTTAGATGGAGTTGTAATTAAATTTAAGAGGCCATCATTTTCATTGTCTTCCTCCTTTTGACTTTCCTTACAAAAATAAACTATGGCCTCATCCAGCAGCGAAGCACCGCAGTTGTTTAACAAATCCAACGGATTGCCTTCTGCAATTAGTCTTCCTCTTCGTAATAAGCCAATCTACAATTTTTCAAAAAAATAAGAAACTGGCTTTTATAAAAAAATACAAATTCCTCCAAATTTTGAAAAAATGTCAAAAAAGTTTGATAATCACCCAAATTGCTCTAAATATTATTGTAAAATTATAACGGGAATTTAAGTTATTTGTATTTCTCACCTTGTCACAAAGACCTGCTTCGGAAGTGCAATGCGTGGTGAGAAGAATTGTCATTCCTCCAGCAACAAGCTCTCTTAGATAATTCCAAATCTCTGTTATGTTTTTGAATTAATTTACATATTTCGATCTAAAGTTTTGACTAGCATATTATAATTATTAACCTTGTTTAATTAATGCATCGTTTCCCACTGTCGGTTCGTCTATTGTATAAAAAAATAGGGAAATTGTTTTAAAGAACTTGAAAATTGCAGGTTAGTTTTATCACCCAAAATCAAAAGTTTTAAATTTTCGCCAGAAATTAAGGCAACCCCCAAAGAAGCTCTTCTTTTTTGTCCTCCGCTAAAGAATAAATTCAAGAATTATAAATTTAATATAACGGATTATTTTACATACATTTATGTATGCAATTAATTCACAACCTTAAGCTGTTTATCAGTTGAGAGCTGTTAGGTAGACGGAGTAAATTCACGAGTTGGGCACTCCTTTGTCTTGTTTCTTGATGAGATAATCCAGCGAGAACTCCATAGTATTCAAATATTTCGGAAATTTTCATAAGTTCGTATAATGCCGTGTCCTGTTAAAATTCACGATTTACTCATGGAAGATGTAGCCAAGATTTTTTTTTATTTTCACATGCTTATTTTATCTGTTTAACATTTTAATGGTTTGTAATAGATATGAAAATTTTGTGGGTGGATTTTCCAAATTTTTAATCTTGTTTTTAGCCCAAGAGCACGATAACCTCTTTTTGACAAGGTTTTAAATATTCTTATAAATTATTTTATTAATTTCAGTTTAAAATTACCTGTGGCATGTATCCAATCATTTTGCTTAAATTGTAATCTGCTGGAACATGTCCAAAGAGGGAAATGTAGCCAGAATTCAAGTTTCGTAATCCCATAATACAACGAAGTAGTGTTGTTTTCCTAATAAATTTAAGCATTTAAATATAAGCTTCTACATAAAATTAGTTTCTTTGTTAGATTATTTTTAATTAACTGTTTATGCTTTAAAAAAGTTGTTTTATTTGTTAGAAAAGAATAACAAATATGATATTTATTTCATAAACATAGGTTAAAATTGACACTAGGATAAAATGGCCTTTGAGACCAGAGCGTGTTGGAAAGAAAGACAGACGGACGGACACAATGAGCATTAAATCTAAGTATGGCTATGATTTTTTATTGCTTTAAAATATTTCTTACCCTCCTCCACTTTGTCCCAAAAGCCCGTAAATTGAGCCCTGTTCTACGCTCATTGAGAGCCCTTTTAACACGGGCTCTCCAGCATAATACCATTTTGCAGCATTTACAACACGAATTGCACAAGAACTCATTTTAAAACTTTTAAATGATTTGGTCGTACAGGTTGCAGCTATGCAAAGAAATGTAAAACAATGTAACTCTGGTCTTGGATTAGAAAAATAAATATTAATGTGTCCAGCTTTAGTTTGTACTTACTTAACTTGCGAAAAAGTATACTTATTGAATAATGGAGTAATTAATTAAATAATACTTCATCCTGCAATTAAAGATAAAACAACGTTTCTGGAAAACGTGTGAAGTTGTCCTATTCTCAGAAGCCATAAAATAAAGCCAATGGACAATGTTAAAATAATAAGATGAAAGGGATAAGAAAAGAAGCTTACAATAAGACATTTTATTGCTTTTAAGTTATAAGATTGTTAAATTCCTTCACTTAAAACGTCTGGAAAAATGATTTAATAAAATAGCCCAACGATTTCTCAATTATTAATTTCTTACATATTTTTTGAAGATTTTCGTCGTTTTTTTTTCATCTAGGTATTTTGAGTGCTAATCGATGAATATTGATTGGAAGGAAATGAGTTAACATAAGAATTAACTGTTTTAAGAGATTGTTCTTTTTTGCTAAGTTTTATTGAATATAGTTGCATTATTGTTAATAAGTGTTAATAATAACTTAATTTATATGGTAAATTCTAATAAATGATTATTCTCGAATGTAGCAATTCAAATGTAAGCTTATGTTTGTTTGTAAAACCTGTTTAAAAATTTATGCAATTCTAAAATATTTGAATAATTTTAATGTAATAATAAAACTGCCAATGACTGAAAATATTTAACACTTACTTGAGATTGCGTAATTTATTGACAATGTAAATTCTCGTGAGAATATAAAAATTCGCAAACAGGTTAATAAAGTATGGGGCAGTTTTTCCTTAATCCCCCTACTAATTAAACTTTTATAGGTTTTCATCAATGAATTAAAATAGTAGACCAATCAAAAAATTTATTTCTTTAGTTTATCTATAAAACTAATTATTAAAGTTAAACAAACATGGGAAATTCTTATATAATTCTCAAATATGAAATAACAATGTGAATATTTTCAGGATTTACAATAAAAGTTTTATTAGCCCTCGTTAAAGTAAACAATTTACAAATCAATGAAACAAACATCACTTTTGGATTAAGTTAGTTATATTTGAAATTTAGTTTTTTTTAACCTAAAGAATATTAAACATTTAAGTCTTTTTGGCTATTTGCGAGCTAACAAATAATTGTCCACAGTTGATGATTTTAAAAATTAAAAGTAGTAAAATATTGAGAGGGTTTTGTACAACATGGAAATTTTCATGAGCAAATTAAGTTTGTTTAAGGTAATTTATTTTTCACAATTTTTTTTTGTCATTGCGAATTAACAAATGCTTACATAAGGCACATAAATAACCAAGTAACTTAACAAATGGGACTTAGATAACTTGAATCTGTTATTATCCTAAATGTGCTTATATAAATTATTTAAAACCCAGGATTGCCCTTTTTAGCCCGACCCTCGGGCTTATGCAATCACTCTG
>JAQIXN010002631.1:0-10809 GCA_034698145.1 Proisotoma minuta
CGCCATTGGTTAAAACCATAAACACTAAAACCCCATACCATAACTAGACGACCCCGTCGCCGGCACGGCATAAGTGTCCCCCAAAACCACACCCACTGCCAGCATCAGACACAAAATTACCTAAAAAAGACTCGTTAAAAATGCACCTTTCTATTTAGTCCTACCTTGTCCATGTTTGTTGTGTGAAGAGTAAAGAGTCTATTGTCTATTTATACCCCTCGACATGGTCATTTGTGTTTGTCCAATAATTAGCATTAATTGATCTTTGCGCAATACTTTCTAAATGACATTGCAAAAAAATGAAACAGAGAAAATGGAGCAATTGTATTCAAATGGCTTTATTGCTGTTTTAATTATTTCCCGTAGCCGGCGGCACCACTTCCACCGCTTTGGGCGGGTGGGGGAGAAGAAGAAGGTATATCGGCCCTCCCCCCGGGGGTAGTGGGGGCGGAAGATAATAGCGTCGTTGGAGATGATGGAGTGGTGGCAGCGGATTGGATTGAAGATTGTGCCGGGGGTGTGGTCGCTGCGTGGGTAGAAATGGAAGCCGGTGTGGTTATTCCAGAGGAAGCCGAAGCCGGTGTGGTCACAGCAGCAGCAGTCGTCACTCCGGCAGATGGCACCGCTACTAAAAAACAATTGAAACTCGAGCTTTCAGTAATAATTCCTCACCACTCGAACAAGGATTCGGAGGACACGAAGTCGCAGGACACACCTAAAAACAAACATTTAATTTTAATCTCTTTAAAAAACCCAAACCCACCGGACAGGAAGCGGGTGGGGGTGGCACGCCATAACCCTGCGGCTGTGCCGACACACCCAACAGGACAAAGGCCAAAAGTGCTACCGACTTCATTTTTAAGGAGAAGTTTGTGTTTGTGAGTTGAAGGCGTCCTTTTTATATAGCGTCTAAAAGCAATTTGACCTTTGATTAAATGGGCATTTTATGCCTGTCCTTTGTAAATTATCTGCATTTGCTTAATTGTTAAGGCCTTTCGTCATCTTTTTGGGTGTTATTATTGATATTTGCTGATTTATTTTTAAATGCAAATCGTTGAACACAAATTGCATACCCGCAGTTGGCCATGTTACATATACTCATATTTAGATTCATAATATGACCAGAGATACAGGGATACCAGTAACCGACTAAGGAGCCCAACCCCCAGGTCAACTGTCCACATCCCTGGCCGCCACTAGGGTCCAGTCCGGCTGACTTCCCCTGGCTCCAAAACACAAATTCTTAGATTTCCACGAATCCGTGCTCTTGGATTTTGACGAAAGAACTTTATTTTGAATTTGGCGGTTGGAGATTTTTTGCGGATTTTGATCCGATCAATGGACCAAGCCTAATTCGCGGGTTTATCAGTATGAGTTTTAAATAAAAGCCAATACAATGCACAACAATTTATTAAACCCTGGCCTTCTTGGCCCTAATTTTAATCCCCACCCCATGCCGGGGTTGGACCACCGCGTACTTGTGCAACTGCAGCACCCCACCCTCATACGGCATGTTCAGATCCGGTTGCTGAAAAATAGATTTAAAAAACCCGCCAAAAAATATTTAAAAAGTACCCTATGACAAATAACCGACTGCAACCACCACCCACTATAATGCCTACAGTTCCTATTGTTCGTCCCCGCATTGTCCTTGTCCCGGCTGCTAAACGGATTCCCGTCCTGTTTCTCCAAATAGTAGCTCAACGACGTGGAATACTTTTCTAAAAAAATAACTTAATAGAATACCTTTTAAAAAACCTTTAAAAAAATACTACCGTTAAACCCCTTTAACCGCAACCGATAATAATTCTCCGCATTTTCAACCTGGAACTTGTCATAATTCAAATAAGTCACGATCCGTCGTCCGTCCACAATCTGGAGGAACTCGTAGAGCACTTCCTGGTCGTCGTACTTTGTCAGTGCCGCCATGTTGTCCAGGCCTAATGGGTTTATTAGATTTGTTTTAGTGGTGTTGTTTTACCGATCCAATAGTCGCCGTGGAGGTTGCCAAAGCCCTTGGAGTACTCGAGCCACGTCCGGTTAAAGTCTTCCCTTAGCTCCCCTTCGAAGCCACGGCGTTGGATGATCGTCCAGCCCCCGCCGTACGTCTTCATGTCGCAGTAGACTTCGAGCGGACGGACTCGGGAGATGGGGTAGATCGTGTAGAACGTCGAGTGCCGTTGGGTGGGGTCGAGTTCTGCGGGATTTTAAATGTAGCTCGGCAAAGGGTAGCGTTACGATAAAATATATTTAAACCCACCCTCCATAATCTCCGAGCAATCTTTCGGCCTAAAATCTCCCAGATCAGTGTGGACGTGGTTGCCACCGCTGCCACCGCTGCCACCGACAGGCCCTACCTGCTCCACAACCTTAACAGACCCTTGATCCTTGAAGGCATACTCCAGGCTGAGGACCCGCGAGGAAAGTTGGGCGACTTTGTTTTCCAAAACCGACAGCCTCTCGTCGTACGCGCTCACGAGGGAGAGGGAAAGGAGCAGTAGCAACATTTTGCAGGTAGTAATGAACTCTTGGGGTATTTATTTGGGGTGGATTTGCATACAATGGGCAATGGAATTAAGTGGGCATAAATAGACTCTATTTAATAGAGGCATAAGGATAAATAATTATGACTTTGTGGAGCTCGTCAATAATTGGATAAATAAACCGCGACTTCATGGAGCTCGCATGCGGGCAAAAACAAGATAATAAGAATAACAATAAGCTCTTTATTAACTAAACTGACTGCGGACGGAGGCGAGGCTGGCGCCCATGGTGGTCGAGAGGTCTCTGTAAGAGAAGCCGGTAAAGTCCACGTCCTCCTCCGGAAGGGCCAACGGGCTGTCGTCGTCGGGTGGGGTCAGCTCCACCGGCGCCCCCGTAAACACCGTGTCAAAGTAACGGAGGTCAGTGTCACTCGTCACCTGCGGCTTGAACGGTGGGGGGACCTAAAATAATAATTAAAAAAAGAAAAGATAAATAAACCCATACCCTCTTCTCAACTAAAGTGTTCCAGTCCACCTCCCTAAAGAACACATGCGACATGACGTCCTTGACGTCGTCCCGTCCCCCGCCCAACCGCTCCCTCGGGTTCTTTTTCAAAAGACCCTTGAGCAAGTCTTTTGCCTCGGGGGAAATTGTGCTGGGGAAGCGGACCTAAAATAATATTTAATAGTAGTTTACTAAAAGTAACTAGTAATAATTTCATACCTCCTGCATCACAATCAACTCAAACAACGTGTCGTGGTCCCTGTTGTAAAACGGCAACCGACCAATCATCATCTCGTACATCACCACCCCCACGCCCCACCAATCCACCGCCAACCCGTAGTCCGTGTCCTCCAGCACCTCCTAAAACAAATATTAAAACAAATAAAAAAAATAAACCCCTACCGGCGCCAGATACTCCGGCGTCCCACAAAACGTCTTGGTAGTAGCCCCGAAAGTAATGTCCTGCTTGCACCTACAAAAACACTTAAAAAAAGCTATTTTTAAAAAAAAATTACAATCCAAAGTCGGCAATTTTGATGTGGCCGTCTTTGTCCAGTAGCAAATTCTCCAGTTTTAGATCCCTATAGATAATCCCGAGCTGGTGGAGGTAGCCGATGGCAGACACGATTTCCGAGCCGTAAAACCGCGTCCTTTCCTCCGAAAACGCCTTTTCCTTGGAGAGGTGGAAAAATAGTTCACCACCATTGACAAACTCGGTGACGAAGCAGAGGCGGTCGGCGGTTTGGAAGGAGCACTTCAGCGACTAAAAAAGATATTAAAAAATAACTATTAGTAGTTTTATCTTACTATCAAAAAGGGGTGACTCGTGGTCTGCAAAACTTGATTCTCAGTCAGCGTGTGGTCGACTTCCTCCTTCTTGATGATCACCTCCTTCCGCAGGATCTTTATGGCGTAGAGCTTCTCCGAGAGTTTGTCCCGGCACAAAATAACCTTCCCGAACGTCCCCTTCCCCAACAGCTTCAGAAAGGTGAAGTTCTCGAACGTCTAAAATAATTAATTAAAAGTAATCAAAAAAAAACCCTATTACCACTTTCGCCCTCCGCCCCCTCCGCTCCGAAACCCCCTGCACCTGAAACTTATTGCTCAAATCCATATCCATACTGCTGTTCGACCCGATGCTCATGCTCTCCACCGACCCCACCGAGTTCTTCTCACTAATAGTGCCACTACTTTTATCCAAACTGTTTAACCAAGCCGTCGACCCAGAGTTGGTCGAATAACCCGCACCACTGGTTAAATGCATCACGCTAGGCCCCACATTCAGCAAAGGACCCAACCTGGTCTTAACCCCCTCGATCGCCGCCACCCAGTCCTGTCGTTCCCTTTCAGTCTCGGTGCAGAAACTCCGTTCTAACGTCCTATTGGTTGATAAGCCCCTTATCATGAAGGTGTAGGACTTTGGCCGATCCATCTTCATTATTTGGCAGCCGCGGACGGTAAAGTTGTTTAGGGGCTCTAGGGTTAAAGGGTCTTCCACATTTTGCTTAAAGCCGAGGAAACTGCCGTCGTCGTAGAGGTAAAAGTAGCGGGGTCGCCAATTCCTAATGGTTTCCCCTCGCTTGTACACCCGACCCTCCTTGATTAGTTTCGGGGGGGGTGGGGCGGGGGGGGTGAACTGGTGCTCCATTAGGGCATTATTTATTGGTAGACAGACGAGACGGTGGTAGTAGTAGTCAGTAGGGAGCACCCACAACAAACGACCAATACCAAAACCCCAAAAAAACAAAAACAAACCATATGCAACTACCAAATAGTAGTCAATGAATTTTACAACCGGGGGCGTATCCAAACTCATTCATATTTATTCAAACACTTCAAACAGCAGCCACCCACTTATTAATAAAGTCATTGCCGTAAATTCCATGTGGATCGTACTCGTCCAACTTGCTCACGGCGTAGTTCCACTCGGAAAAAGTCCCCGGCAGTATGTCCCCGTACACGGTGGAGTTGGTCCACGGACCCCCACCGACGTCGAACCCCCACGTCTTGGCCCACTCGACTCTAGCCGTGGCGTACTGACCGTTGAAGTTGGTGAAGAGGAAGGACTCCCAGTCCCGCATGAACTCGTTCACGTTGGGGGTGCCTATAAAAATATTAGATAAGGTATATAGTATTTTAAAGAACTCAATACCCGGAAAATAATGCAAGCCCAAAAAGATGCCCACGTCGTACTCCGGATGTCCCTCCACCTCCCTCAAAAAACTCAAACTGGGTGGACTAACAACTTTACCACCAATATTTTCAACCCTATCCAACCCGGTAATTCTAAACTCCAACGGCTGGTTCATAGGGAACTTTCCCTTCCCCGCGAACTCATCCCCCAGCCGCGTATAATACAAATAACAGAGGTTAACGACCTTCTGAATATTCGCCCTACTCGTAATCACCGTAAAACCCAAACTGATGAATTTATGGGCCAAGTGGTGGTAGTAAAGCAGCGAGTTCTTGCTCGGGCCCCAAACGTCGCTGGTCCTAGTCAATGCCACACCGGAAACTCCAAGTTCATAAGTCATTCTTGATATAACCGGTGTCAACCTAGTCACACCACTGGCTAATAAAGCAATCATCCGGTCGATCGGCCTAAAAACCTGTCTCCCATGCGTATAGGGGTATGGGTTGTTGATTACGAGTGCGTTGGACGTCTTTGTGGCCTCTTCTGTCCATAATTTGAGCCATGTCTTGTCCGTGTAGGGGAATAGTTGGGCTTCCACCCGGTCGTAGTTCTCGACAAAGTTGGCCAGTGCGTACTCATTGTCGTGGTCGCGGGAGAAGAGCTGGTCGGCTCGGATGTTGGTGATGGATTGGCAGCGGAGGTTGTAGTTGGTCGACACCATTAGGGTGACCTAATTATTAACTTTAAAAGTGGCGGCAATTATTTTAAAAAATCCGAAAAAACCCCAACCTGCGTCACGAACGCCCTCCCGAGATGCACCAAAAAGACCTTGGCATCCTCATGATACCGGTCAAAACTCTTAATAACATATTCGTCCCTCTCATAGTCAAACACCACCGCGTCCAACCGGGTAATCAAATTGGAAACAGAGCCCGTCCGAAAACCCTTATCGATAATTCTCCCTCGGGTAGGGAAACCCGTCCCATGGGCCCCAATCGCCAACGTCCCACCCAGCGTCATCTTCCCCACGGCGGGCGTCGAGAAGACGCCGAACCCTTTTGCCTCCAAATAAGTCAGCAGGTCTTCCCAGTGGGCGCCCGTCTGGACCAACACGTTGTGCTCGGAGTAGGGGTCGGACGCGTTGCTCTGGAGCATCTTCATTTGGTGGAGGTGCTTTGTGGTGTCGACTAACAGCACTTTGGAGCACTGACTTTTATTTGTTATTGTTATGGGGGCCCAGCTGTGCATGTAGCCGCGGGGGCGGAGGGTGTAGTGGTGCCTAGAAATACTATTAGCAATATCTTTTTTTAAATTTCAATACCTCCTCGCCCAATTAGCCAACACCACCACGTCCTCCGGACTCTCCGGCTCCGCCGTCCAAAGACTCTTAAGCTCAATCTGCTCCGCCCAGTTGATAAAGTCGCTCTGGACCACGGAAATGCCGAGAGGGAAGTTTGGCGGCTTCCCACAACCCGTGGGGGTCGAAGAATTTGAAAGTGACTGCAGCAATACGTTTGGGAGTGATACCAGTCGGTCTGTCCAGCTGTCGGCTCTATTTTCATTTAGTGAATCAATTTCCCCACTGACTAAACTTAGTAGCAAAAGTAGAAGCATTTTGTGTGAGTGATGGACAAATAATGAACGGTATAAAGACTTTTATTAATCTAGTACGGTGAGGTCGCCAATGTCCACGGTGGAGATGTGGAGGTAGATGACCCAGTAGAGCATGTTGAAGCAGACGAAGCAGACGGGGAACATCACACGGGAGTACCTAATTAATATTTATTAATTAATGCTTTAATTAACTTTTATTACTTGTCAATGTCACTGGGGGCAATGCCACAGATCTGGTTGGAGTTGACGTGGACCCGAATCTTCCTCAAAGTGTTCTCCAAAAGCACAGCGTCCTCTTCTTTGGCCAGCTGCGCCTTCCTCCGATTAAATGTTCCGCTGCGGGAGTCGAAGTCAGTGTCATATCGATTGTCTCTCATGGCGCTACTGGACCTAAAAAAATATTTAAAAAAAAATTCCCGCCAAAATTTAAAAAAATTGCCGCCAAAAAAAATAAAAAACCACCTCTGAAAAGGACTATTAACAAGGCTGGTCATAGAGTAGTGGTGCCGCGCCCGTTGTTGCATGTGAAAGAGTCGAATGGCCTCGTCCGCCTCCTGCTGCTGTCGAATTTGCTCGTCCCGCGTCGTTTGGATTTCCACCGCCATCTTTTGGAGCGCCGCAAAGTGCTGCTTCCGCATTTGAATCCGTTTTGCGAGGTAGCCGACCGTCGCGTACTCTATTGGGGTTTAAAATTGGTATTTATATTAGTATATTATTATTTACCCAGCAGCGCGGCAAACACCATCACGAAGCAAACTCCCAAAAAGATATCAATGGATTTCACGTAACTAATTTTAGGCAGCTCTTTATTGACCGAGCTCATCAACGTCGTCATCGTCAGCACCTACAAAATATTATTAACAAAAAAAAACTTTTTAAAAAACCCCCACCGTCGTAATCCCAAGTGGCACCCTCGCGGGACTCGCATTCCGATTCAACCAAAAACTGACCCAACTCATGATGACAATCAAACTGCTCGGGATATAAATCTGTATCAAATAATACCCCATCGACCTCACAAACTGGATTTCACAGGACAATCTCGAATAGTTCCCACTCAGCAGGGAAATCTCGCTCGCCTTCTGTCGAAATCCCAAAACTTTGAACTGGGGCAGGGAGACCTTGTTCGAGACCCCCACCGACGTTGGTCCACGCGCCCATTTGTACCGGATGTCGCTCATTGAGTAGCCATCTAAATATTTTTTTATTTTTTTGCCGCTTATTTTTTAAAATCTTACAAGACTCAATTTCCACGTTGCATAGCTGGGCGTCCATCGGAAAGTGGCGGAGATCCATGTTGCAGGCGGCAGTGACGGTTAACCGGATGGATCGCATGATGTCCCCGTCTTTGCTAATTCTTAAAAATTCGTTGGAAGTGGTGGCGGTGTGGAAATACGAAGTTTTCTCGTTTACGAAGAACGTGTCCGGCACCCAGATGGACTTGAGGAACTCCGACCCGACCTGAAAAATAATTTTTAAAATAATAATTTAAAAGTAAATTTCCCTACCGCCAACCAACTGATGCCCTCCGTGCCCTCAAAAGCCAGCCGGGGGTCCTTCCACATCTGCCGGAAGTAGCAGTCGAGGGTAAAGTCCATCAGCACTTCCGAAATTGAGGAAATACTCAGCACGTACATGGTGACTCCGACCTCGACGGGCTCAACTGATAAACTTGTTAATAACTTGTTACTTTTTTTTAAAAAGCACTTACTGCCATAGTTGGGCCGCACCCGCTTGTCGTAGTCCTTGCTGAGGGAGTTGAGGATCATGGAAATGTTCTTGGAAAGGGTCTTTAGCGTTTCGTAGGGTGGATACTCCGATATGTGGTTGCGACGGCGCCGGCGGTGGTTCCGTTGGTGGAAAAAGTAGGGGCGGAAGGGGTCGGGGGCCGTGTTGGTCAGCCATCTGATATTTATTTATAGTGACTATATAGAGTTAATTATTTGTTACCTCTCAAACTTCTTTTCCTCCCTCTTGCTCTTAGTGGGTAGCAAGTGGTCGCCCTTCCGTTTGGCCTTTGCCCACTTGACCTCGTTTTCGAAGGTGGTCCCGTAGTCGTACTCCCTTTTGACCTCTTTTGCCTCACTTTGGCAGTGGGCAAGGAGGAAAATTATTAAAAATAGTGCGTACAGCATTGTTGTTTGTTTGTGACGTGTTTTTTTTGAGAGAAAGTGGAGAAAGTGGAGAAAGTGGGTGAGATGGTGAGAGGGATCGGGTCGGGTCGGCTCGCTGCGCAGTGGGAGTAATTATTTAAATGCCAATAAATGCCATTTAATCATTTACATTTCCATTTAACAAAGTCAATTAAATGTATCAATCCCCCAAAAACCCGCTGCATCCAAAATTTTCAAACAACGTGCAAAACTTGCAAATACCAAAATGAAGACAAAATCATCCAAAGGTAATAAAAACAATAAAAAAAAATAACTAACCCCCACCGGTAGGAAAATCCAAAAAGGCGACATGGAAGCGCATTTCCCACCCCGACGTGGACACATTTCTCGCCGAACAGCGAAAGGAGGAGCGCCTCGGCCTCGCCAAACTCTCCAACGACCAACTTTTCTACGTGGACGCCGAAGGGAGCGGTCTGGACTTTGACGACGACTACACCCAACTCTCCCGGAAAAAGAAGGAGGACGAGGAACGGGAAAAAACGGCGAAAATGCGGAAAAAGACCGGACCCTTGGTGGATTTGGACGAATTGACTTGTTTCCGTGTTTTTAAACCCGACTCGAAGATTGCTGACCCAATTGTTAAGAGGTAGTGTTAATTAGTGACTATGAAAGTAATAAATTATACTACAATTAAAATTCCAGAAACAAAAAGTCCAGCCCCAAAAAGTCCCTGCAGATGAAGCTAAAGGACGAACTACGGAACTATCGCAAAGCAAAACCGGAAACTACAACAAACAAACCGGAAGCAAAGGATTTGTGGTCCTTTGAAACTCCTTCAAAATCCGTCCTGGAAAACGAGTGGCTCTCAGAGGAAGCAAAACGCAATAATTTGCCCCCTCGGCTCAAAACCAATAGGAAGGTGGAGCGAAAGACTAATTTAGTTAGAGCCGTTGAACTTCCGCATCCCGGATTTTCCTATAACCCTTCCTTTGAGGTAAAAAAATTATTTATTTTTTCCATTTTAAAAATCATTTTATAGGACCACCAACAACTCTTGACGAAATCGATAGAGAGCGAAAAGCTGCTGCTTAAAAAACAAGCCAAAATTTCCAGAGCCACTGCGGTTACTAAAGTTGAGGGGGATGGGAGTCTATTGATTAAGAGTGAGGATGAGGAAGAAGAGGATAAGAAGAAGGTTTTGGTTTCCAAACCCAAGACAAAGCAGCAGCGGAGGAAGGAGAGGGAGCAGAGGGAGGCGGGTTTTGCGGCCAAGGAGAAGAAGAAGAGGGTAAAATAATACTAAAAAAGAACTATTACTAATTACTATTTGTTACTAAATAATCCATACTAAAATATTAACTTTTCAGGCCACGGCCGAGTCGCAAGTCTTCCGCCTAAAAACCCTCAAAAAGCAACTCGAAGCCGCATCAAACAAATCCAAACTCGCCCTGATTAAAAAAATGAAGAAAAAGGAAGAATACGAAAAATTCGCCACCAAAACGCTGAGCAAACACAAATTTGAGGAAAAAGTTGATTTGCCGGTGCTAAGCGAAGAACTGCCCAAGGGACTAATTTCCAATAGAGGCCACAGCAGTGGGGAATTGTTGGTTGAGCGGTTCAAGTCGCTGCAGAAGCGCAACGTCGTGGAGACCACCGTTAAAATTAGGTAAGGATTTTTAAAAGATTTTTTTTTATAGAGTTGTTTTATACTGATGTTATATTTTAGGCAAAAGAGGAAAAACAAGCCAAAGCTGTACATTAGAGACAGCGACAAGATGGAGTGGGAAAAGACTGGGATTTATAACGGAGAGAAGATACTGGTGGATAATTCAGGGGCTAAGCGGAGCCGGTTGCATTTATTCAGGACTAAATGAATGTGCTAATAAAATTATTTCTATAAAATTATTTCTATAAAATTATTTCTATAAAATTATTTCTACCACTAATTAAAACCCCTAC
>JAQIXN010002632.1:0-10808 GCA_034698145.1 Proisotoma minuta
AGTGAAGATGACGAAGAAAGTGAAGATGACGAAGAAAGTGAAGATGACGAAGAAAGTGAAGATGACGAAGAAAGTGAAGATGACGAAGAAAGTGACGAGGACGAAGGAGATAGGAAGGAGTACGTTAAGTTACCTGGTCTACAATTGGCATGTTGTCATTTTACTGTAAATAGAAGCCTTTATCCACAACAAACGTGTTTTATATTTGAACACGTAAGCAACTAAAGTTATACTACTAGTATTTGCGGCTTACAATTTTATTGTTTTCAGGCGGCATATAAAACGTTTCTAAACAACAAGAGTTTGAAGTTTGGACACGATCAGAATAAAGTTTGGTTAAAAAACGGTGATGTTTTAAGTCTTGGATTAAAAATCGAAGATCCAGAATTCATGATGGATGATGCAAAATGTTGGGCGTTTAAATTCAAGGTAACAGTATTTATTAGATGTTTCACTTGAAATTTTCATGCTTTATTATTACAATTCCAGACAATGTCGTTAGCTGAAGAAAAGCACATGGATAAATTATGCTCTCAAGTATTTGAAAACGGCACTGTGAGTTAAAAAAAGTTATTTAATTTTTGAGTCTGACTGTCACCATGCTAATCTGTTAAAAAGTTATTGGAATTGAATGCATTTTTTTAAAAACTTATGTTAAAATGAATGTCATCATTAAAAATTACTTTTCATTTAAATAAGAGATGATAGTTAATCAAGTTTTAAAAATCTCTTCTATTTGATGTATTTAAGATTTTAATGTTAACCTTTTTATAAATTTCAGATCCTCCAATATATTTTAAAAAACTTTAGCCAAGCCAAATTGAAATCCTTGTGTCTCGTCTCTAAATTTTGGAAAGAAACGTCCAAAAAGATAAAAAAAAATGAAGATCCAGACTCAATTAAGCTTATGGTCTCGAAGGACTCCACTTGGAAATCTTGGGAAGAAAACTTTATAAACGAAAGAACAAAAATTGAAAATTTTACCATCAAAAATGTCCACCTTTGGGGGTGGCCCCATCCTGATTTTAATCGAAGGTATAGAAGAAGTAAAACCAAACCGCCTTGTGAGCTTGACATTGATTCTCAGCGGCGAAATTTTCTCCAAACAATTTTTATAAACCATGGCCATCAATTTACAAAATTAAAAATTGACTTTAGCACTTATCCTCACGTGGCTAAGGTTCAATTGCTACAAACAATTTTTGACCAATGTACAAATCTAGATGAAGTCACAATTTGCAAGGATATTACCGTTCGCTTAGAAACTCCTAAATTTACTGGAAAATGTTCCGCAAAGATTTTGAAATTTAATATCGGAGAAGGAAGGCATAGTAAGTTTGAACTTATAGAGAACTATGAAAATTTGTTTAACGCATTTCCACAACTTGTAGAATTAATTATTAGTTCAAATATTGCATTTGACTTTTTGGAATTTTGTGAACATAATAATAATTTTAAAGAAATGTTGCAGCATCTGAATGTTTTGAAATTTTTAGCTGATAGCAGGTGCGGATGTTGCCGTTCCCCTGTAGCTCAAAATAAACTTGTTGAACTTTTGGGAAAATTTCCAATAGATTTGAAAGAACTTGACATCAGTTTTTGGCAAGTTGAGAGGAAAATGGTTAAAGAGTATTATAATTCAGTTGCAAGGTTTGGAAATAGTTTAGTGAAATTTTTTGGAGACGCCATAAGCAATGATGATAACATTATTTGCTTTCCGAAAATGCAAGTGTTAGAAGAATTAATAATTGGAGGACATTACTACAAAGACAAAGGATTAAAATTCAATTGGGAGGCTGGACCTGGACATTTTCCAAATTTGAGAGTTATTGAAATTAGAACTAATTATGAACCTAGGGGTAAAAGATTTTTGGAAAAGTTACTCGTAGAGGAAAACAGGAATCAGTTTCCAAGGCTTGAGTCTGCATTTGTTTCCGATGCTTATAATCGCAGTCATAATTTTGTTACATGGAATAATTAAGTTTATTCTTTCTTTTTCGATAGAATTTACGTGAAAAATTTATTATGTACTTTCGTATTTATTATCGCTTTCCTATCTATAGTTTATGATACTCACATTTTAATTTATTCAATTTTGAAAGTAATTATTCATAGTTTTGTATAGGCCTAACATATGGAAATAAGTTTTAAGCGCAATTTACCTTAAATTTTATTCAATTATTCCATAAGAAGGCCACCGTTACATATTTCAGCCATAATGTTTAGAGAGAATTTCATTTTTGTTAAACTATGTGTAGCTAAAAATTACTACAATTTGGCAATTTGTAGTAATTTGTGGTAATTTGTAGTAATTTGGCAATTTGGATTAAAGCAACTAAAAATTAAAATAGATTAATTTAAGATTAGTAAAATTTAGTAAATTTTAAAGTAAATTTTTTAGAATTCTAAGATTAATATTGTTATAAAATATTACAACATTTTATTCTAAACAGATTAATAGAATAAATCTGTTTGCACTTAGTTTGCAATATGCACAATCGTATTGGATCGTATATTGAATTCGTATGTCATATTATTAGTTTAAAAAGGATTTCTTTCAAATCTAATTTAATAAATGTTTAGCTCACGGTTGTGAATTTCTCCTGCAATATGAAAAAATTTGATGAAAACAGACGTCTCGCCCAGGATTCCAAATGTCCGTTTCCTTGAGTTAATGAATCGAAGTTGATTGTTTTTAGTCTGTTCATGATATAAAAAATGTCATTAAACTGATTGGAGTCGGACAAAATATTCTGAAAGCATTTAAGATATTATGATTTATTTGGGTAGCTTTGGATCTACATATAAATGAATTTTATATGAGTTTTTTCCAAGGGATTTTTAATCACTCGTGATAGTAAATGAAGAAAAGTCAAAAATTTCTTAAAAGTACTTATTTTACATGACATCAGATATGTACAAAAAAAATCATATGTCGCCAGTTTTATTTTTTGCTGTGGCAAGCATTGCAAAGGTTACGGAATACAAATTCCCTGTAATATTTACAAACAACGCAGAATATTAGTCATTTGTCGGTAAAATGTCATCACTTTTGAAATCAATATGCGCATAATTTGAAGACAAGTAATACTTGTAAAAAACAGGAACTTCCAAGTAAATAGTCAAACGCCCATGCTATTTTTAAAAAAAAGATGCAAATAAAAAGGAGGCAGAGACATGTCTGTATTTATAATTACCTCATGCGTTTTATGCGTCTCAATGGACAACGGGAATTCTATATGACAGAATATTGTCAAGATCTGAATAAATTAAAAGGGTTTGTTTACATAAACCATTATTGGGTAGCGGAGCTACACTAGTGAATTACCTTGTCCGTCTGCAAATTAACATTTTATTGAATGAAATTAAACTTTGAATAAATGAGATAAATGTAAACTGATCATGTCGAAAAATGGGACATTGTCATCGTCATCACCAAAGAGACTTGTCAGCACGAAAAATAACATTTTGCAGATACTTAATTTAAAAGCTAATTAAACTTTGACTTTCAGAGATCCAAAGTATCCATATCATATTAATTTTTATGACCCAACAAAATTAAAAAAATACTCAATTACTCTAAAATACTCAAAAATACTCCGTTACTCTGCTACACCCATTTGCTAATAATAAGAGTTTATTTTGCTCTGAAGTGCATATGCAAAGTTGAAACTCGATTCATGAATTCACATTGACGGATGAGCTCATGCAATTGAAGAGATGAATGGAGTCTCAAGTGATTTAGAGTTTACAAAATAATGTAATGCTAATTATTCCGTAATTCCAATATTTGGGTTGGTTCTTTTGTTATGTTATCATGCTGGTCAAAAATCCCCGCAATTTTTTCTGCATGCAATTAACGACTATATAAAGAAGCCCGAATGGCTGAGCTTCAGTATCAAACATAAAGTTGAATCTTTAGAATTCTTTTTGTCAAAAACCAAATAGAGTTGCAATTTATAGTTTCCAAACTCAAAAAGCTCAAAATGTTTTCAAAAGCATTGATTGTGGTTGCATCCTGCATTGCTTTAGGCCAGAGCTCAACTTTTATAAATACAGAAGGTAAAGAAAACATTTGAGAAATTTTTAATTTGGCATGTGTTTAAAATTTATAATATTATTTTCAGAAATACAATCAAGCTCTCGTGTAAAACGATCTGGGTTCATTCAGCTCTCTTGGACAAGGAACGAAAGACAAGGAGTTGTGCTTGTTTACTCAAATGATTTTTGTAAGTTCAAGGATCCAATATAAATAATTAATATGTGAATATTCATATGAAAAAAATTTGAGGGGAAAATTTGAAATTCAAATATTTTCTGAATAATTCATTAAATTTCAGGGGATTTGATTTTGATATTTTAATAATTTTTAATATTTCAATTTAAAATTAAAAAACATTCTGGAAACATTTTAATTTCAGCTCTATCTTTAAGATTAGAATTTTCCTTAAAATACTTTATGAAGAAACACTACCTAAAATAAAAAATAACTATCATTTCAGCATCTCAAGAAGTTTCCATCATTCAGTCAGCCGTGAATGAAATATCAAAATTTGCCTGCATCCCGATAACTCTTCACTCTTACAACAAATATTCGAGCAATTTTAGAAGTCGACTGTTCAAAAATGTTGTACTCATTACCAAAATGGCAAATAGAGGATGTAATTCTGATATTGGGTAATTGAAAAATTTAGTTGTGTTAGCAAATTTTTTGAACTTTTGTCTTTCTACTTTCGAATTAAAATTGATACTTACGCTTTGAACTGATTTCAAAATGACAAGGGTTTATGTAACCCATTTGGTTCCATTCTATTTTTTTGGGGGTTCAAAAAGTTCCCAGAAAAGGTAGCAAAAATAAAACCAAAATACCCAAAAACATACAAAAAACGTCTGCAATCCATTGCAGGCAAGTTTTTGCCAACTTTGATAAAAAAAACTTATTGTTCCTCTTCATAATATAGTAATGCGATTCAAAATTAAAGTTCAATATTTAATTTTAGGATGAAGGGTGGACTACAACGATTAAATTTGGACCCCTTCCAATATTGGAACTATGGAACAATTGTCCACGAGCTTATGCATGTTCTGGGCTACGACCACGAAATGAATCGACCAGACAGAGATCAATTTGTCCAAATCCATTTCAACAATGTTATTAGAGGTAAAGGAACAACAAATCAACAAATATTTTGGTTTCTTTATCAATTAATTTTTGCTAAAGGTTTCGAAAACAACTTTGTAATAAAGCGAGCTTCGAGGACAATTGGGCCTTATGATGTAAACAGCATTTTGCATTATCCAGCCAGAGCTTATGCAGTCAACCAAAATTATCCTACAATTACATCCAGGGTGAGTAATTAAGGGCTTATTTTGAATTTTATAATTTATTTAAATATATCCAGGTCCAAGGAATTACCGTACCAATCAATATAATCCAAAAATTGTCATTTCTAGACATTTACAAAATTAAGTATATAACAGGCTGCAAAATGTAGCAAAATAATTATAAGATACTGTGAATTTTTCTGTGATATTTTGAATATTTTTGTAAAAGATTATGCAACAATAAAAAGCTTAACGTGTTACTATTTAATAGCCCTGGGTAAATTGAGGATATGCTGGTCGGGGTCGATATTGGTATTGATAGTTTCCACCGTTTCCTCGGTAATTGTTGTATCCATTGTTGTTTCGTCGCCCACCCCCGCCTTGATAATTGTTGTTGTTGTTGCCTTGTCTAATACTGCAAACGCGACCGCATCCATTAAATGTGCATCTTCCCCCACGACCACAATCCCCGTCACCTAAATTAATTAAATTAATAGAAAATACTAAAATGGTTAATGGTTAAAATTTAAATTTTAATGGTTAAAATTAATTTTAAAAATACTAAAATACTATGGCAATAAGATTTGAAGAGGTTTGTGCACTTAAAATGAATTTTAAGGATAATTTTATATTCACACATTTTAATCAAAAATTGCATAAAAAAGTTTATTTTTTTTGTTTCCTCTTGTCAAGTACACTTTGTAAGGTTAAATAATAAAATTATATTTGCAGATGCAATTTTAGGATTTGGAACATATTAGATTTTCCTTAAAATCCATTTTATTTTGAATTTTTAAGAGACAGGTAAGCATTAAAATATTATTTAAAATTTAACTACCTTCACATTCTTGGATGCAGATGCCAATCTGTCTTTTTGCCCTTTCTTGAGATGCCACAACGAGACTCAATGAGACTGCTACAAACAAAAGCACAAATACTGATTTCATATTGGAACTTAAGTATAAAATTTGACAAAAAATAAAATTATTTTGGTAAATTTTTGAAAAACAAATGAGCACAAAATTTAAGACAGTATGAGTTTTGTGTGGAGTAAACTTTGAAAATGAAATTTGTGGCTAAATACTACTCCTTTATATCCTTCCAGTGCAATCTGTTGTAATTTGTTATTGTACATTCCGTAAACTAGATAATTATAGGAAAAAATGGTGACGCAGGTAGTTTTCATGGAATAGCGAGGTCCATAATTATATAATTGTTTAAACCATTGTTACACATTGACTTTGATTTATTCCACCGGCTTTTTATCCATCTCCATCCATTTATAAAGATAATTGTTGTTTAGGCTGCAGAATTTGATCCTTCTTTCCTTTAAGCTTTAACTTTGAGGATAAGCAGACAAATTGGTTCAATTTGTTTAGATTTTGTATTTATTTAAATGAGTGGCCATGAACAACGAAAATCCATGTTACTTATTGTACCGTTAGAGTAAATTAAATTAAGCTTAAATTGTGGTTTAAATGAATAATGATGCGATGACATTTCCTCTTTTAGTTTAAGAGATGCATTGATATTTGGTAAACAGTATTGACTTAACAAAGAGTGTTTACCCAATAACCTTTGCATGATGCAAACAAAAGTAAACTGCAGTGCATACAAACAGTATAAACTTTTAGAATTGTAAATGGATGTAAGGGTTGACTGGAATACGCAGAAAAGTTAATGTTTCGATTTTTAGAAATTTCGGTGCCGTCGAATTTTCTTCTAAAATTCTTAACAATGCACTAACCGGAAATCGACTGCAACCGAAATTTATATTTTGTTAACCTATCAGTTTAGATTCCACTTACAGAACAATAAATTGAAATTCTCGCAAAAGTTTTTTAAATATTAAAATTCAAAAAACTTTTGAATAAATATATTCCTAATTAAGAAATACAAAATTTCCTTGTGGGCCATTTTCATCGTTTTAAAGATGTAATTTATGTACGGCGTTGTTTCAAAGTTTCAGAGAAGAAATTTGAACAGTTCATTTAATTATTCCACAATACAACTAAACTCAAACTTATCTAAAGTTTCAAATTGACTTGTGTTGTAAGCATAAAACGTTGTAAAAAGATTCCAAAAAAGAAGTTTACTGTGTGCGTAAAAAAGTGGTTGTGTGACATACATTTTTTTTAAATATCCCCAAACTTTTTACTGTTTGTTTGAAAACCTGCCAGTTTGGTAAAGATAGTCTAAAGAAAAAGTAAATTGGTATATTTATAGTTAATTGAACGTAGATTTGAACCAAAAATATAAAAAATGTCAAAAAAGTTCTACAATGCGTGAGATCTTTTGCCATCTCATCAACCCTTATGAGAATGTACAGTTTCATGAGAATGTAAACTGCTTCTCTTTGTTTCCAGCTCAAATTCCAGCTCTTTCTCTTCCATTTGTTTACCCTATAACAATTCTTATATTTCTATATTCAGTTCCATCCGGAGTTAAACTGAAAAATTTAATATTTTAAGTTAAATTTAATTACAATTAATTTGTTTGTTGGTTGAAAATGATTTTCTGGTAAGAAAATATAATATTTTAAGCGTGAAAATATTTTGTACTCATGATATTTTATTTTTTGCAGTTTAGCAAACAAAAATACATAAAAGTAAAATAACTTATCATTTGAAGATGGAACAATTAAATGAGCCAACAACTGCCCAAAAAATCCTTTCAAAATTTTTGACCACAACCGATTATCGCCGTATCATTGCAGAACTTTTAGTCGCGTTTGGAAGCAATAATAATTATTTACAAAAATGCAAGATGATGGAACTTGAAATTTTATTCAACACTACGGACGTCAATGATGAATACGAGTATCAAGAAGCAATAATCGACCATCTATTAAATTACACTGTGAGTATTTATTTTGATGATTACTTTAGTTTTTATCGATATTTTGTTGATAAAGTTGACGATAATCAAATACCGTTAAATGTGTGAAATTTTTTGAAAATTTTATGAAATTGGGACGAAAATTTGGATTTATGAATTATTTATAAAATGACTCTATTCGACAATAATAGCTTTTAGATAGGATTTATGGATAAAAGTATGAAATTTGAGTTTTGTAAAGCAACCAAAATGTGGTAAAGGAACACAAAATTTTATGTGGATTTTTTGATTAATAAATTCTTTAAATCTGAATTAATGTGAACTTTGTGAAGATTTAAAATTTAAATGTTTTTTTCTAATTTCCAGGTTACGGAAGAAAGGGGTAAAACTAAGCGTGTTGGAATTGAAAAAGGGAAAATAATAATGTGGATCCTGTTTAATTTGTGGGATTATGATACAATAAATGAATTTATCGGACATTATTTGAAAAGTGAAATGCTGCTTTTGAAATTTTCCAACTTCCTCTTTATTGTAAGTTAATACAATTATATACTTTTAATTATTCCAGAGTCAGATTTCTCTTTTTTTGTTCAAGTAAACTTATTTTTTTACAAATTGAAAAGCTAAAAAAATCCGCAAAATCCCTCATTTTAGCCCGAGTCAGAGCTTATGTATAGGTAACCATCGTGTCAGAGTTTACAGAAAATATTTCATTTTTAGGTACACCCACCACCTAATGACCGTGATTTTAAAGACATTGTTGCCATAAGTAAGAGGTTAAAAAGTTTGCTTGGAAAAGAAGGGATGGATTTGTTTTGGCCGGAATTTGTGAAACACGCAAAGATGCATTTTTCTAAGTTTGGATTCGGTATCTTTAACGACGCTGTGCGAAAACATTCGAAAAACTATATCCCCAGCTTTTGTTCACAAATTCAAAAGGACTTTAGCAACATTAGTTATTATCAGGTGAATTTGACCATAAGAAAACAAGAAATAGCTATTGGCCGAAAGAAAAATGCAGATCTAATTGAAAAAGCAAGAAATGCAGTTGAAGCTGCAAGAAGAGCTGCTGAAGCTGAAATAGAAGCTGAAAGGAAGGCAGCAGAAGTTGCAGAAACTGAAAGAAAATTGAAAGAAAAACGAGCAAATGCGAAAACAGTTTTTGAATGGGATCCTGATTTTTTTGCCCATTTTAAACGACTTCTTAATATCCCATTAAAGGAATTGGGGAAATGTGTTTGGATAAGTGATTTACATAATTTGGTCAAAGAATGGCAGGAACTGAGCAGAAAATGGAATATTGAGCAGCTTATTTGCGAAATGATTCAATATTTGAAGAAAGAGCAGATGCTTGGAAAAGGAATGAATTTTAAGCTGCCATTTCTTCGAATACTTGTGGAATTTCTTTCTATTCCAATCCTTAGATTTGGGGGTGTATCTGCGAAAAATCATGAGATCTTTAAATGTCTGCTGACCGAAGCTTTTAAAGAGGTTATTAATTGTAAAATTGCAAGTTTTCTTGGTGTCAAAACATAAAAAGGTCCACATCACACAAAATATTTTTCCACAAAACACGTCGAATGCGAATGATAATTTTTTTTGAGAATTATTAAATTTTCACACACTATCATATAAAAAATTCAAAATTATCAAAATTATCAAAATTAAAATTAAAAAAATTAAAAACGCTAATTTGTCAAAAAAAAATGCCTGTTTTGACACCAATAACACATAATTTAAATAAAAATGTTCTTAATCAGTAAAATTTTTAACAGTTCCCTCATGAAGTCCGACTACTTAAAGAAGTCCGGATTTTATACTCCTCCCTTGGTTATCGCTTTGAAGAGGAAGACAGCAATAAGCTAAAAATTCGTGAAACTGCTTACTACAAAATTCCAATTTCTATCGAAAGTTTTACTGCCATTAAACAAGAACTAGTCCAACTGCCAAAATACGCTCATTCATCTCAAAGACAAAAGATTTCGGAGTTGCTGTATATTTACAAAAAGTCGCCAAAACAGGATTTGGAGAAATTTTTGGAGATATTAGTGACAAACGAGACACAATTGACGGTAAATTGTCTTAAAACCTAAAGGCTTTTAAATTTGAAATTTTGCAATTTCTATTTCATTTAGAGTGATGCTGCAAAATTATTATTATGGGTATTTGTGGAACTATTGGATAAAAGAATTCAAATTTTATCCGTGAACATGTTGGCACCATTATTTGCGCAATCAATTCCAAAATTCGAAAATTGGGTTAGTGTGGAAACAAATATATTTACATATTAAAAGGCTGGTCTAAATGTGAAACAACTTTGAACTTTTTATATGTTAGTTTCAAAAGGGTTTCATTTTTTTAGCGCAAATTGGGAAATATTTCCAAAATTTTGCTCTAGTTATGAAAAACACATATAATTTAAAATTTTAAAATTCAAATTAACACTAACTTAAACAGTTTAAAATATAATAACAAATTAATAACAAATAATTCGTTTTTGTCTTATTTCAGATTCAGACAATATTAAAAGAGCTTGTTTCAATTCGCCAAGAACTTGCCGTCAAACTTCCGAATTCAACAGATTTCTCTAAAATAGACAAAATTTGCAATTCAATAGACGCGTTTTCAGATAATGAAAACTGGGC
>JAQIXN010002633.1:0-10788 GCA_034698145.1 Proisotoma minuta
TGATTAGTGGTGGGGGGGAGGGGGTGTGGTTGTTGTGGGGGATTAATTAAAAAGCCGACTTACCTGGAGCCAAGAAAGTGGAGATGAGGCAGTGAAGGGAAATGAGAGCCAACTAAAGGAGAAGGAGCAGGGAATAAAATGCTTAACGGTCGACTCGGCCCAAGCGGGACATTCACACACGACGGACAACAAACACTCGACCAACGTCCGACCACAAAACTACGTCAACCCCCTTAAGGGCCCTCTTTATGACTAGTGACTAGACCACAAACTATTTAATGCCCCCTTCTTGTATATTGTATACGTGCTTATTTAAAGAATCGATATTTATCCATTTTTGTTAATGGGAGGGGGTTAACTGAGATAGCAAAGTTGAGGGGGGGACTGCCCCCCACAACTTTGTAAATTAATGTTGGTGGGAATAAGGACGCGCTTACCTCCAATTTCCAGTTTCCGGAAACGTCTTTTTTAAAGGATTGAATGGGAGTAATAGGAGAAGAGGAATGAGCCTCGGCATATAATGTATTGCCAGCGTCGTCCACCACGGTCGTCGTCCCATTGGACACCCCTCCGCCCCGCCACCGCCAACGACCAACGGGAGAAATGCGGGAAGCCGGGGACACGCCCCCCACAAAACCGATGTTTACGTCTCCCTTCACTCCACGGAGTAGGAAACACGTGGAGGGCTGGCCTCATCAATGTCAATCTCTCTCATCATCTGGGATCAATGGACCCTTGGCCGCGTCCCCCCAGTTGACCAAAACTTGTCCCTCCGAACATGTCATAAAAATGCATATGCAAATGATGGATAGTTCAACGGCCAATGTTTCTGTTTGATAAAGTCCCTTTAAAGCTACGGATTATAATTTGGAATGCAATAGATACAAATTTTTGTATGCTTAACATTCTTAAGATAAGAAGCTTATCAATGCAACTGCCAAGCTTGAAGCAGCATAATAATATGTACTTATTTAGAAAATGTCATCAAATCCTGTTTCTTTATTTAATGAATGAACAATTAGCGTATACTAAAGAGCCACTAAAACCATTATTGACCTTAAACAGTATAATAGTTTAATTAGTTTGACAACAATGAATGCACTAAAAGTTTATGATAAAACGTTCCTGAAAACAAGCCCTTATATTAAATACATTTTCTAAACTTTCTCCGGATAAGTAAATATCTTGCTAAGAAGCCGGTGGCTATCCCTGGAATTGTTGAGAGTGACCCCACCCTATTGTCAAGTCATTGTTGTTGATATTGTGGCAACAATGGCCGTTGTAAGAAGTTTTCATGGAATGGATCAATGGACAAAGTAATAGACGCGGGTATAGAAAAAAGTGCATAAAAAACACAACCAACAGACAGACACAGCCCTAAAATTCTTAACAATGGCAGTACACAAGGCTCAACAATAGGGAACTCCCAGTAATTAACTTCCCGAGGAAGTAGACAATAAAAGACATCAAGACGGGGAGGCTCAGGGGGTGTCGAAATGGTTGTCTTCACGGTGGAGGACCTGGACATCCAATTTCCCTTCGTCCCTTACGACGTCCAAAAAGAGCTTATGAGGAAGGTCGTAGAATGTATTCTCAAGGTCATTAACAACTAATTGTTGACATATCAAGACACAGATAACCAATGCTATTGTTATTTGACAGAGAGAAAATGGTCTTTTGGAATCTCCAACGGGGACAGGGAAGACGTTGTCTCTCCTCTGCGCCGCTGTCGCCTGGCAAAAGAAACAGACCACGGCCCATCGTCAATTTCTTCAAAAGTCGATGGCTGCAGGGATCAGGGGAAACAACAACAACAACAATAATAATATTGTCCAGGCCATGGACGGAGGAGGAATGGATATCATGTGTAAATTATATGGATGATGACAAATAATATAATTCATTAATACATCGTTATTCATTTATTTGTAGACGTGCCAAAAATAATTTATGCCTCCCGAACCCATGCTCAATTATCTCAAGCAGCGAAGGAATTGAAACGCTCATTTTATGCAACGACAAAGACAGTAGTTTTAGGATCAAGGGACGTCATGTGCATTCACGACGGAGTTTCAAGACTTCCAACCTCGTCCGCCAAAATAATGGGCTGCCATATTCAAGTGAAAGCAAGAAGTTGTCATTATTACAATAATGTGAGCAATAAGAAAGAAGAAATTAACACTGTGATGATGGATAAGCCTGTAATGGACATTGAAGATTTGGTCAGTACAGGAAAAAAGAATAGAATGTGTCCATTCTTCATGTCAAGAGAATTAGTCAAAGATGCCAATGTCATTTTCATGCCATACAATTATTTGATGGATGCGAAATTAAGAAGTACTCATGGAGTAGATCTCAAGGTTTTTTTTAAAAAAAATATCATTCGACATCAAAACAGTTGTAATTTAAATATATATATATTTTTTTGCAAATATAGAATTCAATAATTATTCTTGACGAAGGACACAATATTGCAAAGAATTGCGAAGAATCAGTTTCCTTTGAGATAAAGAGTTCAACTATTACAAAATGCATTCAGGAAGTGACGCAGATGATGAACGAATTTAACGAGCATACTCAACAAATGGGAAGCAGCGCAAATGTTACTCCTAATGAAATTGACATGAGCTCCCTAGTTCTGTTAAAACAGTCATTTTTACAGCTAGAGCAAGCATTTGACTTTTTCAAAGTCGCAGAAGGAACTGGAGTGTTTGTTCCTGCAAATGAGATTTTATGTGCAATTTATCAAAATGGATTTCCGCCTTCCACTTTTTCAAGAGTTATCAACGAACTGGATGCCATATCTTCCTTTCTAGCCATGGGTCATCGAGACTCGTCTGGATGTGATACATTTTCTTCCATGATTCGAATATTGTCGTCCCAGCCTGTGTTCATAAATCCAACAGTGTTTGCAGATTCTTTCAAAGTATTTACTTTACTTATTTAATTTCTAAACATTTGTTAAACATTTTTTTTCTTACAGGTTTATCTGACTGAGGAAAAAAGACATTCGGGATCTCTGAGAGTTACAGCAAAAGATAATGTTGAGAACCTTCCTAAAATTTTTAATTTCTGGTGCTTTAATCCTGCAGTTGGGTAATGAAATTAAATGATGAAATCTTGTAATATTTATATATAATTATAATATAATATTTATTGTTCACTTCAAAAGGTTGGACATGATGTTACAATATGGTCCAAGATGCATCATCCTTGCCAGTGGGACATTATCTCCACTTGCATTTCTAGAGTCTGAACTTCGAGCTCCATTTCCGGTGAAATTATCCAACCCTCACATAATTGGTGATAGCCAACTGTTTGCAACAATTGTCAAAACTGGTTCGGAGCCAAAATCTACAAAATTGAGCTCTGCATACACAAATCGTTCCAACCCCGACTACCTCAGCTCTCTTGGTGATGTTATTTTACAAACATGTGGCGTCGTCCCCAAAGGTGTTTTGGTCTTTTTTCCTTCATATAGTCTCATGGATGTTTGCGTAAACTCTTGGAGGAATTCTGGATTGTTTGACAGAATTGGAAGAGTAAAGGTTAGAATTTATTTCTTCTATTTAATAAGGCTCTAACTTGTCCTGTTATTTTAATTAATTAGGCCGTTTACGTTGAGCCAAAAGGAAAATATGAATTTAATCAAGTCATGACAAATTATTATCAGTCAGTAAAAACATCGAATGGAGCTTGTTTAATGGCTGTGTGTCGAGGAAAAGTTTCGGAAGGATTAGACTTTGCTGATGACAACGGACGTGCCGTGATAATTACTGGAATTCCTTATGCTCCTTTTCAGGATCCTCATGTTCAAGCAAAGAAAGCATATCTGGACAGCAAATGCAAGACAAATGTAAGTTTTATTACATTTTAAAACATGAATTCCGTGTTTTTTTTTAATTAATTTGGCGATCTTTCTTTTCAGGGAGTGAGTGGTGCCAATTGGTATCAGCTCGAAGCTGTACGTGCCTTAAATCAAGCAATTGGTAGAATAATCCGTCATGCTCAAGACTTTGGAGCAGTTTTACTCTGTGATGAACGATTTGATTACCCAGTAGTTCTCAACAATATATCTCCTTGGCTAGAAAAGCGACTTAAAAGGGGATTAAACTTTTCAGAAGTTTTGACAGGGCTGTCTCAGTTCTTTAAAACACCCTCAAAAGTAAACAAAGAAAAACAAACAAATTATTGTGTATCGTTATTACAGGAAAAATAATTGCAAAAATTGACTTTATATAGAGCGCACATAGTTCCTACCAGTCTTCCAAAATTACTGGATTTCAGTCTTCCGCTTTGCAAGTGAAATCAAATTCCAAGTTGAAATTTTCAGACTCTTCGTCGTCAAGTTCTTCACGCTTCCAAGACATTGATATGGACTGCGATATTTCTTCCATGTATGCTCAGTCTTCTTCCAATACGACCACCAAGGACTCGTCTAACTCTGGACCAGTAGACCTCTTTGCGAAATTGGATTCTCTCATGATTCGTCCAGCAATTGATTATGTTAAAGCACCACAACCGGATTTAATACGGGATAATAAAGCTACAAGGAGGAGTATTGGTGGTGCTACAGGAAAAAGAAGCAATAGTGACGGAAAGAACTCAACGTCAGAAATAAAATCCAAACGAATTAAGATGGAACTGCACAAAGTGCAGCCCAGCTATTTTACTTGTCAAGTCTCAGATCCCGTTCCCGGAAGCAGCAACATGAGAACTAATTGCACAGTGACTTCAATGGACGTCGACATGGAATCTGCTGATGGAGAAGGGATTCCAGCGTTTAATTCTGCTAAAGGATTTTCACAATGGGTAACCTTTTAGCTATTTATGCAACGTTTAAATTATGTAATACATGTGCCTTTCTTTAAAAAAATTCAGTTAAAAAGCGATCTCACTCCTCCAAAGTATGCTCGTTTTGTTGAAGCCCTTAAACAATTCAAAATGAACCGAAATGTTGAAAAGCTGGGAGAAGAACTGAAAAAATTATTCGTCGGAGACAAATTTCTTACATGTCTTGAAGGTACATGAAAACAAGTTGATAAGATACATTGATATTCCTTATTTATATTACACTATTTGGATTTTTTTTGCAGGTCTGAAATTTGTGATGCAGGACGCTACTTGCTCAAATCTTTTGCTTCAACTTCGCAACAAATAAGCAATAAGCCATAATTTCAAAGCTCAAATTAATTTAAACTCTCTGAAACTACTTTATTATTGTGGTTAGTCATCCATGTTTTTTATAGATATTATTATTATTATTATTGATTCACAAATAGTGAATCAAGTTTTTAGCAAATGCAATTTTTAAACCGATATACATAGGTTAAGAAACGACAATAGCTCGCCTTATAGAATTCGCATGCCTCATGATAACTACATAAACGAACGCAATAACTCTGTCTGTGAAAAAAATTTGTCTTAGTTTTTGTAAACACCAAATTACCAAAATGGAAAATAAAAGACTTAGATAATAATTTCTATTTCTCGTATTAATATGTTGTTAAAAAAAAGTCAAAATGGAAAGATTAAATTAATTAAATTAAGATTATAATGGATGGAAAGTTGATTGATTAAATTGAATGATTAGTAATTAGTTAAATAATAAAATAATGTAGGTTTCATAACTTTCATATCAGGAATTTGACTTTTCCTGTATTTTATTTTGCGAGACGTTTACGTTGCGATATTTGTGTTTGCACAATATTTTGTATGTTACTTATTTAAAATGCGAAGTAGATACAGAGAATTTAGATTTACAAGAATTTGATTTTTTATCACTAGTAATAAATGTATTCCTTTGGTAGTTCACTAGACTTCAGAATCAGATCCGCCCGTTGGTCTTATTCAATTACTTTGGTGGATGTTCAGATTTGTCAGATTTTGGATGAGCATGATTCAGGAGAGTATTTGGTTGCTTGACTCTCGCAACTGCACTTCTCAAGAGAATCTTTTTCCTCCTTTCAGCTTGGACCGTGTCGTCTGGTTGAATTGTTCCAGATTTTCTCTCCTTGTCATAAGCTCTCAGCAGCTTGCAGTACATTTGAAGACCGGGGGTATCATCGGCAACTTTGTCAAAAATCGGCAGGCCCATTTCTTGCTTAAGTTGGAAACGAAGCTCTTTTCTAATTTTGTTTTTCTTCTCTTCGATACGTTTTGCGCTCTCTTCTTCTCTTCGCATTTGCCTTTTCTAAAAATATATAAATAAAATTTTTAAAAAAAATAGCAATTTCAAAAATTTCAATCATATTAATAAATCTGTTTGGCAAATAAATTAGAGACGTACAATGGCCGCAGTGTCATTTCGTTGTAATTGCTGCAGCAATATTGCAGTTTCAGCTTCAGTTAAATTTGCATACTCATCATAATCATCTTCAATTTCAGTGTTATCGATAATGCCATCAATAATTTCTTCGATTTCAGGGGTAGTCTCAGTATACTTTTGATCTTCCTTTCCAGGAATGAATCTTCCACTTTGATCCAGGGACTCGTCAATCTTTTCATTTCGAGCTGGTCTTTTTATATGCAATGTCTCGGTCGGTTCTGCATCGAGAGTACTGATTGCCTTAAGAATTGAAGGATCACACTCATAATTGTTGCTTTCGTTTGGAAACTCGGGAACTGGGATTTCGCCGTTTATGATTGCAAAGTAAAGGTTTTGGAATACTGCCCGATTATGAAGAGCAATCCGTGATATCTCAACAATAATTTTCATTGCTTGCTCTTCAATGACCATTAATGTTTTTGGAAAGTCGACGCTTTCAATCTTTCCTTGAGTAACTACTGATGTGGCATAGTCTTGAAGCCGACGAACTAAAACATATTACATGATTTTATTAATAGTTAATATATAATAAAAAAAAATATTTTTGCATACTCAAAATTCCTTTAACAGCGTTTTTCTCATTAGCGCATTCCTTTACAGAGCGACGAATAATATCATTTTCTTGTTCTGTCATATTTCTTTTAAGAATTCCTTGCACAAAAACGTTACAAACTTTTACAGATTGCTCTGCCATGAGATCCATTATATGCCGTAGTTTTCTAAACCAAAAAATATAAGCTGTTAATATAATGTATTGTATATTTGTATATGAATATATTTAAGAGCTCAAACAACTTACTCGTCACTTTTACAATCCTCTTTTGTTATTAAGCGATCCAAATCAATTTTAAGTGCTTCTCGCAAAGGAAAGCATTTAAGGAGGTAATGATTTCCGTGTTGAAATGGTTGCAAATTTGCATCATCCTCTCCAAAAAATGATCTAGCACAATTAAATGCGCCTGAAAATTACAAAAAATAAATAAATAAACAATCTTTTAAAACAAATATTTTTAAAAAAAAAAACATACTCAAAACTGCAGCTCCAGAAAAAGATGCTCTTCTGGCTTCCTCGGCAAGTTCAGCAAATCTTGTCCAGTCAAGTGTTAATGTCTAAAACCATTGAAATATAGAATAGAATATTTTCTAGATTGAAGATTTTGTTGTTTTTAAATGTTAATTACCTCTGGAAAGTCCCTTTCTTCCCAGTTCAAGACTTCCGCAAGCGCTCTTCCAATCACAGTTAGGTGAGGCCTGTCTGGAATAGTATGTCGCAAAATCCAAGATCTAGTAACTCGAAGTGCGTCAGAATTCAGCTTGTACTCCATCTCGATAAAATGTGCGAACTTCTTTCTTTCGTACTCAATACAATTGTTGATAATTGTTGGCCGAATTTGGCCAATTAAAAAATTAGCCATATCTAAATGCATTTGCTCCATAACGTGCATTATCTCTTTGAATTGTTCTGAAGGTTTCGTAAGTTGTTTCAGCTCTACTATTTGCCGATCTCTGACAGGACAACAGAGCTGACCCAAAGTGGTGATAATGAAGTCAGTATATTTCTAAAAAGAATCCACAAATGAAGTAATAAAAAAACTCCTCCTATTCAATAATAAAATATATTCATACCGGAAACTCAAAAATATCATGTTCAATTTCATAGCGAATTGCCGTTTCGTCCAAATGCGCTTCAATTCGTTGCTTAATTCCACGATTATGTGGCAGCAATAAACTTAAAAGCATCTGATAAAAATTCAATTATTTTTTTAAATTGTTAAAATTATATATATTAATAAACTGCCACCTCTTTCATTTCTCGAAATACACTCAAAGCATATGCAGGGTTCGGATTATTTGCAGAGATTGCTTGGTCAAAAATATCCCAATAGGCCTTTTTCATCTGTTCTCTCACTCTTGCCTCAATACTAGGAAAAATTTAAAAGTCATTTAATAATTTATTCAAGTAAAATTATAAATCAAACCTGTTGCCTGGTGGGTTGTAAACCTCCAACTTAAAATCATGGTTAATTGCAATCTCATGAGCTAGATGCATATTTGTAAGGCCATTCATTGCGTTGTGTAACTCATCCTGTGGAATTTTCATATCGTTTCTTCCAGCAACTTGAAATTGTGTGTGAGTTTTAAGAAACTCAAGTGACTCGGTTGTTTCAGGATTGTCTTGCATTTTATTTGATTCTTTAACCTTGTCTGGCTTTCCCCTATAAAAATACAAACAATTAACACTTTGAAAATTTATTTTTAAAAAGAAAAAAAAGCTTACTCTGCATTCAGTAAAACATCCTTAATATATTCTCGTTTCCTCATATTGTCCTCAAAAGATGGAAAAGGGAGATTTGCTCCTTTGCACTCTGGGTTAATTTTTTGAGGATGGATACTATTGGGGTCTCGGCAGCAGGAATCGTCCGTTGTGGGACTGCACCCCTCTTTAAACGCCCAATCAGGCTTAGGATATGTCGAAATTGACTCCTTTTCATCTAGTCCTCCTGCCATAGACTCAGACTTGTTTGCAGTCGTTGATTCGCTAACTATTGATACTTTCTGGCTAGAGGTAGTGCTAAGTTGCGTTTTTGCTTCACTAGGGGTAATTGTCCTTCCACCACTTTCTGTCGTTTTTAGCATAGATTCGTCTGGAAAAATCATCGTCTCTCGTGACCAAATGATAGGATTTGGATTTTCTTCTTCCTCCTCCTCCTCCTCTTCATGCTCGGTCCCATGTTCCCTGACGGAAATTGTAGAGGCGTTAGACGACGCCACAAATAAAACCTCAGCCTCATCAGTGACCCCTGAGGATTCGGATGAGGTCAACCTTGAACTATCTTGGGTTTGAGTCTGACCAATTCGCCCTTCCTCATTTTGTCCATCCCCTTCCTCGTCACTTTGAGTCCTCGTCCGTCCCTGAATAATCTCCCCTTTACTTTCCTCCTGATTCTGATTTAAATCTGCTGGTTTAACATTGTGATTTGGATCTTGATTCAGTTCTACTTCATTTGGCATGTTTGTGTTAATACTTAAAATTTGGAATTATTCTTTGGAATTCTGAAAAATTAATTTTACGTTTGGATAAGTCACTGACCCATTTTCACTCTTTGTTGAGAAACACGGAAATGAATTAACGTTAACTTACTTGATGCAAATGCTTTCGGAAGTTGGTGGTGATCCAAAAGTTCTCTCTCTATCTCAATGGGGAAACGATCCACGATTTTTTTGTCGAATTTTTATGGCGAATGGCGAATTGGGATTTGCGGATTGAAGGAGAGAGGGACAAGGAATGACTGAGGACTTGTCTCTACTCTTCACTGTCTGTTTTACGCAGTTACGGGGCATCCACCATGTCCGCCATGTCAACGTCAAGGGTCAACGGGGTCAAGGGCTCAATGCATAGACCAACTCCCTCTTTTGTGACGACACAGAGTAGTTGCTTATCCCCTACTTCCCCAAATATTTACATCAGTCAGCTGATTATACGCACAAACAATGACCCTTGGGCTTGGGTAAGTTCAGCAGATAAACGACTGACTTTGGATAAGCGAATGATGATAATGAATAATTTGTTAGCAAATATTATTGTGAATGTTTATGAGGAAGAGGAAACTGAGGTCGCATATTGGTATTGTCCATGCTGGGCAATGACCATAACGGGCCACGCGTCCTCAGACACTTATTTATATGCCCTCAAATGATGGCAAGTGCTAATGATTCCTCCGTGCTAATTATTTGGCGACAAGGCCGATTGTTTCAGTTTGTCTCAGCGGAGGCAAGTTGAGACACAGGGCATCTCGAGACTTGTGAGACAAAGTCCATAATATTACGGCATTTGTTTAGCAGCATTGTTATTTGGAGTGTGATATTTGAATCCTTGCCTCAGATGGCAGTTACATTGTTGAAATGTTTTCTGCAATAATGGATGCCTTCTCTCGCCTCCTCACTTTTGACCAAATTTGTCCCTTCCAATAAAAATGTTCTTCAAGCATCCAACATTCCCAAATTACATTCCCAAAGCACTCGGCAGTTGGGCTGATTGAGATGGGATAAAATACATTTCTCGGAATTCCAAAGCTGATACAATTGGGCAAGTCCTACATCCGGTCAACAAAGTGATGAAGGAGAAGGGAAAGACAAGGCCCTCCAACCTTATTCTTATTCCGCACCTATTTTGGCAGCAAAACTAATGAGCGACTGACTAATGTGTGGAAGTAATGGTCATGTTTGGCCATAAGCTAACCTGTATTGTAGTGATGTGATGCATTGTCATTTTCGTCATATGCTGTGGATTATTCTAGACCTAGTGGATGAGAGTGTGGGGGATTATTGGGGTTTGTGGCCAGGGTCTGTGCTATTCTATGACCATATTGGCACTCGCCCACTCCACTATGCGGTAGAAACCCAATTTCGACGCCAAAATTATTTGAATGAATTTTTGTATGTATTTAGGGTAATATTAA
>JAQIXN010002634.1:0-10784 GCA_034698145.1 Proisotoma minuta
GAAATTTTCAAAATTGTCAGACTTGTCGTGACAACCCTGACAACTTGTCGACTTGTAACGTTTATGCAATACCCCCCAGATAGTATTTATCATCAAAATTTCAATGAATGGTTTCATTTTCCTTTTTTCTCGAGAGCAAAAGGTACTTTTATAATTAGATTTCTTGGAAGTTTAAAATCAAGAGCTTTGTTAAAGGCTGATGAAAGAATAAAGGTCTATTCATTTGACATATATAGAGTTAAAAATAAGTAAAAGACAAAATTGGCTTATACCAAAACGTATTAGCTTTAATTTGAACGAAAGGAAAATTCCTGAAGCTTCTTAAATAATAAGGATTTGCTCAAATGTGTCCCTCGTCTGTACGTAAGTAAATAATGTCTATAGACTTCATCCGAAAAAAATCTACAATTTAATTACATCGTTAGCATTTGTTTTGATCAAAACAATTTGAGCCAATTTATCTAATTTACAAAGCAGAATTTTTTGCTTTGATATTCGAGTGGCAAATTGTATACAGTGCAGAAAATAATGTTATCCAACTCTGTTTATAGGAAAAGTTGGAAACGCTGGCCCAATTTATTTCCCAGAACGCGATAGTGATCACGTCGTCATATAGGATGCGGCAAACACTGTACATTGTTATAAAACAAGATTTCTAAGAGCAAATTTCAATAATAACAAGGCAAGGAAAATATAGAAACATGCAGCACAGGACTGAGTCATTTTATAATCAATCTTTGATTGAGGTTTGGTCTTCGTAAGTTGGCTAGCTTACTATCCTGCATTATGCATTTGTAGTTTGTCGAAATAACAATAATTTATCTTCTAATCATGCAAGTCAGTAAGGTTTTGTTGACATTAAGTACCAACTTAAGAATTGACGTCAAGAAAGTTACTTCAATCAAAATGGAAATGAATGGATAACTAATATAAGAAATCGAATAAACTGGATCATTTAGAAAAATATTTTGTTTCGCTATACATTTAAATTGTACATTTCGATTAACTTGTTAAAAATTGTTATATAAAAGGAGAAAGTGCGTTACGCACTTGATCTATAACTTTTATTCGCTTTGACTGCTTGATCATAAAATAAAACTTAAATTGCCTTCATTTACTAGATAATATAGAAAAGTTTACATGAATTACGTTGACCATCTGCTCTTGTCAATTTATTAAAAAAAATAAATTACGCAATTTACGTTTTTTACATTTAATTAACATTTTCACGTAATATCGTGTCCTTTGAAGAAAGAACACATGTATTCATTTGAATACTGATTATAAATTTTAGCTTGGTTTGAAAATGGTGATGTTGAGTTATTTTTTGCGGTCATAAATAAAATGGTTCAAACTCTTTGTTCGTGGTCTTGGCTTTTGTAAATTAAAACCAAGACCCCCGAGAACAAAGAGCACGTTCAGGTTATGAAGATGTTGCGCAATAATTTTTTGCTAAAGAACAGGAAAGCTGCTTTGGTAAAGTGAACCGAATCTAATTCAAAATGAAAATTACCCAAGCCAAAAACATATTTGTGTACAAATAATATCGTGAAGAAGCAATAGAAAAGGGCAGATGGTGGGCGAATTTTATTTAATATGTGCGTGTGTAAAACGCAACTATATAAAGTTGTTGCGTATTTGTGACAAATTTATATGGCTGCATTTTAAATTGGTATTGCTACCTATATAAATGCAGACTTGAAATACGTAAAGCTTTTTATAATATATTTTTATTTTATCCCATAAAACATATTTGTACTACTGCAAAAATCCAGTACTGCATTTTTCTATTTGTTAAACAACTGTTTATCAATTATAATATGGACAATTTTATATTTTATATACATTATAATCCAATTAATCGTTATTCGACAGGAAAAAGAAGAAGCATCATCTGCCTAATCATGCAAGTTTTTATTAGCAAACAGTATAACAGAAAAAATATTATGCGAGCACTACAAACAAATAAAGAAATTACAAGCAAAACACGCAGCAAAAAACAAGCGATTACATTTATTATAACCAGCAAATGTAATTAAGCCTAATAGATGTATTTAAAAATACGGCCCAAAATAAACAAATTTTAAAGTCTTATTTTTCGGAGCTGTGTTGTTTTGCAAGAATATTTTTTTAGAATGTATCTATAAATGATTTTATCCAGCCCATAATCAAATGGAAAGTACAGATTATTTAGCCGAACGGAGATTACTTTTCTACTTGTGCAAATATTTTGAACGTTTCGTTTACAACAAAGTTGAACAAAGTAAACTGAAAACGAGATGAGGATGAAAACAAAATACATTTTCAATTACGAGAATAAACTTGCCAAACTTGGATACCTAATAAAACTAAACCTTTATTAATACTGGTTTGACAACTCATCAAGTTAAAAAAACACTGGATAATTTGTACAATGCTAACCTTGAATCGTTCTTTTTATACTTTGTTTACAACAACGAAGCGTTGCATTACATTATGTTACTACCTGGGCTAATAATATTATGCATATCCATAAAAAACTGTTTTGTTTTGCTCATTATTGCAGCCAAATCTGACTATAATTTAGTTTACAACAAATATTTAATAATATGTAAGAACATCTGCTAATGGACGACCATGAAAATACTAAAATACGATGTAAACAAATAAGAAGCAATAGAAAATTGGCCGATTCAGGCACATCTGCAGACTATCGTTTTTGCAATAGTTCTGTCCCAATGAACAACTGACCCGCTTATTATTATGTATTCTCGTATTTTAGCATGCACACAAAATTGTTTGTTTTTATGGAGAAAAGTGAGCCGACTTTGATAGAACGCAATGTACATTTGGACACCGTCTGCGAGTACTGATATTTTCAATACGAGTCGATGATGAAACAATTTTATAGCCAACTTTATTACTTTTTATTTGTAGTGACCTTAATTTCATTTTATGTATTTTCTCCTTGTTTATAAACATGCAACTAGATAGTATCATGTAATACACACTTTACGCATAAATATGAACAAACAAGATGAGTCAGGCTTATTTTGTTTTCCCTGCTTTCCCCTGAGCACTGCTCCTTATTTACGACACTGCCAAATTAAATTGCAAACTCTTGTCTTAATCCCCATCCATCCCTTCCATAATACCCAGTTGAATTGGGTACGAGACTAGAATGCCAAAATTAAAATCAACAACAACGGTATTGGGATCATTCTACAAATACAAATAAAGGGAAATAAATATTCATGGATATGGGTACATCCGAAAAAAATTGTAGTAAACATATTTTACTCGTGTAAATAAAATCGATCTAAATACTGAAATTCTGTAATACTTTTCTTCCTGTTTATAAGCTATTTTCCCATATTAATACAATGATAATTGGCATTAATAGCCTTTTAATTTGTTCTTTATTGAACCAAAGAAAACATGCTATTAGATATGATTGATTGGCATTGTCTAAATGAAAGGACTTTGTGCGCAATTAAAATTTTCCAATATTACAATTTGATAACACGCAATTACATTAATACAAACTTTGAAATAAATGCTCACATCTATCAAATGTTCATCTCACGGCAATTTAAATAAAATACAAACTTCAAACAAAACCTCAAAACCCTCATAAATGTCAATGTCAAGCTGGGCTTTAGTCAAAAAGCCACCGGAACCAACAAACCAAATTACGATTAAACGTACAAAACTTGTTTACACATTTCTTCCACTCCAAAATACTCGGCTAATGAAGCTGTGGCTTGAGTTGGAATTTTATTTGCATTTGTATACACGTGTATTTGGAGCGTGAAGAAGTATTAGATTAGTATTTTCTTTCATGTTTTGTTTCCTGTGTGGAATCGATTGCTTCTACAATTAACGAATTGAAAGTGGTTACATGGTTGAAGAACATGAAACGTCCTTAACTTTACTTGTATAACCTGCTAAAATTGGGATGCCAATAAATAAATCAAAGCTGTATTTGTTTATATAAATACGTTTGAGAAAAGTGAGTTAAAAGGCTTTTGCAAAATTATATGGAGCAGTATAACAAAATTAAAATTATGCCTGGGTTAGCAATCAAACATTTATGACATGAGAATTAATTGATTTGCCAGCTAGACACAAAGTTAACCAGATATTTATTTTAAGAACTATTTATTGTACACGCTGTGAAAATTACAAAACAAGGTATTATTATAGTTCTAAAGCAAAAAATAACATCACTTCATTCAGCACTTTGTTTATATCTGCTCAAAACATGAAATGCATTATCCCTCATCAGTATCCCACTCGCATCACTATTTGTATAAAATGACCTTGCAAAATTAAATTTGTCGGGAAACAAGATTGTTATCAGTAACACACCGGCAAAAGAACGTTCGTAAACAAAGCCAAATGTTAAAATACTTTAGCCCAGTCTGTATATAAACCCAGATTTATAATGCTGACTATGTAACATTTTTTTTCTCTAAATGAGTGACATTCTCTCTCCTTGCTGCATTTTCCTACTACACCAATATTAGCATTGACATTGGTTAGTGATACTTGTGAATAGGTATCAGACTTTGACACAGTTTGCAAGTCAAACCAAGCCAATATTATTTTCGCAATGTTGTTATGTCATACACAACAAAGTTGTACTGGAGAAATTACGCAGTTGGTTGGTGAATACTTTTCTCCTCTGGTTTCTGCCATTGCATTGTCCTTCTTTCTCATATCGTCTCGGTTGAGCAGAACTTATTGTTAAAAGCTGTATCATAAACAACAAGTGTATATTAGTTATGTTACTACATAAATTATTAGCCCTTCTACGCTGTTTAAAGTCGTATACACATTAATACTTGGTTTATTTTGACCGGCTTTTAGAGATGCAATCCAAGTACTTTTATCTATAAAAAACGTCCTTTACTTAACCTAGCTCAATAATGTCCTACTCCACCCACCAACAGCATCTCATCCTGGTACCAAAACGCAACAACACCAATTTATCAAAATCAAGAGAGCATGTACAAGATTAATTGGATTGCGGGGAATGAATGAATAAGGCAGGTCAGCCAACGTTGGAAGGATTTACTTTTCTGGATAATTTATTTAGGTATTTATATAGAGAAAGCCTCCAGCTTATTACCCATGCTTTAGACAACATGACATGCAAACGTGTGCTGAATCCTGACACAATTCTAATTGCCTATCTATCCAAAGTAAAGTTGCTTTTGGATGTGAGTCATTTGCAGATTCGTATTTTCTTTAAAGTCAAAGTCATGGGTGTCATAATTTAGTTTATTCCAATCCCAAATCCAATCTAATTTCCACCAACTACCCATTATACATACACAACGCAAGTTGTTTCATTTAATGCTCACGGGACCTAATTTAATCAAATCTAGTTAATTCAACCACGCACAAAATAACACAATGCATAATGCATTATTCCAGCCTCCTTATTCCTATTCCCAAATCCACAAATTCGCACATTTCCTCTCCTTTTCTAAATTAAAGATGTGTTTGTGTGATACAAAAGTGTGTACCATTTCATAGCCATAGGGAGGGGAAAATGTCACGCTTTGCTTAACTATACATGTGCAGAGATTGTAAAGCTTCTCTTGTTTACGTTTCCAAATCCCTCTTTATTTTGCTTCTCTGCAGAATTTCTAACATCATGGAGATAAATTGCGAGAAAAACAACTACGCACTTTCCTCTCAGATATTCGAGACCCTTTTGAAAAGTTTCTTGTTCATTCAAATTGAAATTCTTAAGCACATGACAAACAGACCATCTGCTGCCAAGCTTTTATATGTTGAACCGGCCGGTTTCAGTTTTTTTGCATTCCACTTACAAGCATGGCAAAAAACATGCAGAGCTGAGGATGGAGATCTCCAAGATCTTGTCAATAATTGTACAGCCCAATAACAACCAAAACATTTAATCCTTTGCAAACAACGTTTTCTGTAAATAAAATAAATAAATGAGTAACGAAGAGAAAATCATCAAAGTCCATTGTTCATTTGTCCTTGGTTTAAATCTCTTGCTTTCTGTCGTCGCATTAATTTCTTGTTATTTCCCTTTCGGTCTTGTTACAGTTCTCTTGAGATTGTTACATCTTCTCTGTAATTCCTCTAAATAAGACCAAGACCAAACCGAAAGAGGGACCAGGAAAACTGAAACATAATATCAATACAGAATTAAATCTCCTTTCCCAAAAACATTCATCTATTCAACTTCAGGGAAACTCGAGTGAAAGCAAAAGGGAGATGAATATGACAGTTTGAAGTTGAATTTAATGTTGTTTTGATCTTTGTTTTGTTAAATATGAAAGCTTCCAGCAGGATACTTAGCATAAGTGCCGCAATAATAACAAAACAGAGCTTAACCCACATGACTAAATTTAAGCCTCAAAGCACCTTTCTTTCTCTTATCGTGGAAAAAACAGTATAGTATGACATCTTCATAAATAACAAATATAATTGGGAAATCCATATTTAATCCTCCTTTTCATTAGTATTTTGAGTTTCCAACTTTCACTAGCATTCACAATGTAATACTCTTATAACACTCCGAAACTTGGATGATTAATCACTCGAGAGATGGGAATAAATGACACCATTCGTTGTTAGCATTGCCTAACCTTGAATTGGAGAAAGTTAGTTAAGTAGAGAGGGAGAGTATGAAGTAACAACCCGTGGAAAATAACCCGGAAACGGATATAACTGGGTGACTTTGACTGCCCTTCAGAGACTAGCAGAGGCAGACGAAAGGAAAACATTTAGGCACTTCAATCACCAACTACTAACAATAGTTTCACAATTTCATATCATTTTAGTCTGTCTGGAAGTAAGGGAAAACGCCAGGTGTGTGACGAAAACAGGAAGACGATCTAAAAGACGCAGATGACCTCAAATTGAGATTCTCAAAATGTTTTTGGGTCGGATTTCTCAGACTTTAATCCAAAAAGTATTTATTTTATTTTTTGTAAAAGGAGAAAGTTCAAGAGGAAATGAAATGACTTGTTTGTTAAGCTTTTACTCTGGGAATTGAATTATGAATTTTTTTACAGCAACAAAATTGACAAAGTTTACAAGTCAATTTGGCTCTTTTGTTTGAAAGGGAAAAAGTAAAAGGATAAAAAATAAATCAACGAGTGAATTTATTGCTTTCATACAAGTAAGCATTTTAGTATGCACCTATTTTTGTTTCCTCGCTGTCATCATTCTAGTTGAATTCATATTCCACTCAACTTATTAAACTTGTTTTTGCAAACAGTTTTAGTTTTATCTCACTCTGAAGAGTTGATGGGGTTTATCTCGTAAAGTGAACATGAACATGTCTCTCGTCAGTGTTTAAGTATGCTGAATGTATATGCTAAATTCACTTTTACTTTTTTGCAAGTCTCTGAACAGAGCGAAGGAGAAGGGGATAAAAACTGCGACGCACATCTCGAACTGACATTGGCATTGAGGTACAAGTATATATGTATAGAAGATAGACGATGGCAAAAGCAAGAGGAACATTCCCAAGTGATGAATAGAAAGCTTTAAGCCGATATACTTTGCTTCCTCAAAAACATCTCTTGATTGCAAAATATATGGTTTCAATTGAATCAAACTCTTGTCTTCTCTGAAAAGCGGCACTGAATTTCAGATTGATTGGGGATCCATTGAAACTTATTTTACCTCAACTTTCGGAGTAAACAACTTCGATGAACAACAAAATAAGTATGTCCTTCGAAATATGATACCTTGTTACCCGAAATGGTCTATTAAATTGGCACGTACGTAATAGTTTATTCTGGGTATAAGGAAGATGTTTTCTTTCCTTATTGTGGAGAAAAGGCAATTTAGAAAATTCGCCCATTTTCTCTTGACAGGATAAGTGAAGTGAAAGAAAACTGGGCTAAGTTTCTTGGAATGGAGGAGCTAATTTGTGAATTTTGACAGTTTAGATGAGGAAACCCGAATTTTCCTAACGAACTATTATTATGTTCTCCTTTTATAAATTCTTGATTGTATGTAGAATATCCAAAACTTTCTTAATGATATGAAAACTACTTCCTTACTTTTCATAATAATGTATGTTTATCAGAAAACTGTGAATTATTTTCAATTCCATTCCACCTTAATTCTGATTCTACGTTCACAAAGAAATGAAAAAAACAAGTTAATGAGATAAAATACAGAGGATTAAATTACTTTTCATGCTTGTGAGTGATGCGATTGCTGCTTTTTAACATTTAATAAAATTGTTCCTGTCTCAATTTGCCTCCAGTTTTGACAATCCAATTTTCGATTCATTTGATCAAAAGCTTTCGGATAACTAGAATACAAGAAGCAGCAGGAAGTAATTTTCAATTTTAAGACAATGAAGAAATTGAACAATTTAGAAAAATATCAAGAAATGTCCTGATAAGGTATCAACGCACGGGCTCAAATTGCTCTAACTTAGAGAGCTTAACAAAAACGGTCTCAACTTTCCCTAAGATCAAAAGGAAAAGTTGAGACCGTTTTTATCCTATTATTCACATTTAGAAAAGTTAAATATTTTCTACTTTTTGAACCATTAATATTTTAAATATTTTAATGCCATCAAAAATAAAATGCTCAAGTGTTGTGCTTGTACATAAAACTTTACGCATTCCGTTAATTATGGCAGGGGGCCATAAAGAATGAACCTTTAGAATGCGATAATGCGAATATATGAAACACATGGTTGTTTATGCGTACATCTTGTTTTAAAATCCATTCCCATGAGATTAGCGTTAAAATTATTTATGATGAATACAGTTCTGGTGGTCTGTCGTAAATTCCCCTTCAACTCTACATTTCGAAATTACACTTAAAGTGAATTGGAGTTGATTGAAAAGCCTTCCGAGAATTGGGATTCAAAATCCAAACTCTTGTTTTTACTAAACCCTTTAGCCAATTCGCAGCTTCAAAAAACAACAACAACAAACACAAAACGTATACGTAGAGTAAATTTACCTTGAGGGCTCATCAATCGTTACCAGAAAATGTAATAAAAGAGGTCCCAAATTCCCCAAATCTGTAAAAGTGATCATTTTCAGGCAATTTCAGTGAAAACTAGAGAGATTTATTTCTAGAAATTAGAACTATGCTGTCTGTCTCATGAATTTCTCCTATTTGCAAACTTTATTTCCTTCAACGGTTTTGCATGTACGATACGCATAAATATACTACGCAGAAGATTTGTTTTCACTTGACAGTTTAAAAAGGCGAGTATTCGTCTGTTTGATGTCCGTGCGGTGATTAGAAATTTTATTTTATAGCTTTGTTTACCAACTGGCACTTACATGGCTCTAGGCCCCATTCAAACTCTCATTCATTCCCAGTAGTTCCTAAGCCATTAAAATTTAAGGACTTTTATCTTCTAAATGGGACTTCCACGAAAACAACAATTTCCTATTTCTATCCTAGAGTGGCATTCATCTTTAAAAGACGGCAAAAAGACTTGTATTATTTCCTGTTTTTCTCTTCTCGTCTCTCTCCCTGAATTTTGCAATACCTGTCGATTCACTGGGCAAAAGAGATCAACAAACAGATTTCAAAAGGACGGATATTATTTTTTTTTGGTAAATAAAGAAAACAATGGAACATGGTAAAAATAAAAATGACCACACAGCTAACAATAAATACAATATAATATTCATGTCTCGTCAATTGGTAATTACAATATTTACAATGCATGCAAAAAATTAGCAAAACACTTTTATGATACAACACAAGAGTACAAATTTAGCTGAAAGTGAAAGCAGAATTTAAAGGCATGAAGCGAAAGCCATAAAGATGTTTACATGAGAAAACAATTGAGTTTTCGTACCGATGGGATGTGAATTAAGGAATGTCATAAAATTGTTTTCCCATCAGAAAGATCAAACCATCGTAAAAGAAATGGGAGTTGAACAATTTATTTTCGCAGGGCATAAATATTTTTACTTTCAAGATTAACCCATTTATGTACATTACAAATGCGGAAACTGTTTTTGACAAGCATAAAGAAAATTCTAAACAGAAAACAAAAAGCACAAAACTATTTTTTGATGGACTAAGAAGTTCGTGTTGACAGCTTATTTTTGCTGTTTGAGTTCACAATGTTATCAATAAATTATGGCTTTTGACGACAGGTTCAGCATTTAATTACCTAATTCAACCTTTCCCCTTTGGACGTTTCATTTGAAAAGCTTGGGAGCTATTTAGGCTTTGAGATAACATTTTGTTATGAAATTAGCTCAAAATAACATAAGCGTGACCTTATGCTATCTTAAATACTGGCCGAACTATTATTACATTATGTAAATTAAATGACATGTGATTCCAGGTAGAATTTGCATTACATAAGGTAAATTGAATGGCGACGAAAAATGTCATTAGAGTGAAACAAAATAGGTCAATAATAAATAATTTAAAAACCAAAGACCCATTTCAGTTTTGTAATTGCATACAACTTTTCATTGAGAGAAAACAAACATAAAACATAAACATTGTTAAAAGTTAGAAATATTTCGCCCACCAACTGGAAGTGTCTGGAAGAAAATGGTATCAAATTCTCAAATCATTTCACGAGCAAAAGAAAGATATCAATTTCAGCTATAGATGAAAATTGCAGCGCTTATAATGGAGTTTTTGTGACAATTTGTTTGTGACATCCGATGTTTTTGTGACAATTTGCAACAATCTCATGGAAGTACTTTTTTCTCATGCTTGTAGAATGTGGGCCGATATTTTGGAAAATGTCAAAGTATCAAATTTTCATTGTAATTTGGCTAATAAAAAATAATGGTTTGTGT
>JAQIXN010002635.1:0-10778 GCA_034698145.1 Proisotoma minuta
CTCCTAATTATGGAATATTTTTACAAATGCATCTGTAGTCCTTCATTAGATTTCGGTTGGCATGTATTTTGCCAAATGCAGTCCTTCAACGCATTTGGCCTCATATGAGACCTATGTGACCTTGACCTTAGGTTCTTTTTTTGTTTGCTAGATGACCCTTGACTCCCAGTATCATTTTATGCTTTGATAAATTACCGTATGATTAATTCCAGTGTTTTAGAGAATTTTGAATATCTCGGAATTTTGGCTAAAAAATTAATTTACGTTCAAAGTCATACCATGTTTGGTTTGGAAATCTGCCATTTTGGTAAAGTTATCCCAAATGCAACCAAACTTAACGTTTTTATAGTAAATTGCACGTAGATTCGAATAAAAAATATCAAAAATTGCCAAACATTTTTTTTCAATAAGTTGTTTATAGCAGAAAACTTGAGACAGAACTTATGCTACTACTAGGTAAATAACAGTAAAGCTCCAGTTCGTTAACTTCTTATTCTTAGCATTGCCTTATGTAAAAGAATAAATATCTTGATAAACATTTTAAACAAAAGAAAGAAAAAAATTATATTTTCTCATATTAGGAATTTATTATCATTAATTTCATTTATGGGATTTCTTAATAACAATTTGTTATTTTTTTTCAGAAATATAAATTGCCATGTTCGACTGTTCATTACTTTCAATAGAATTTGCATGTAGAATTCCAGTAAAGAGCGTATGGACGAAAACAAGTAGAGGGTGTTAATAAAAACAAAAAGAGGATGCTAATGAAAATTTTTAAAAAAAATCTGAACAAATTATTAATTTGTCACGGTTTTAGCCCGACCCTCGGGCTTATGTAATCACTTTGTCTGTCATCAATTTTATGTCCAACGAAAACTCTCGACCGCGTGACCTGTTTGACCCCAAATTTGAAATATAAGGTTTTGAGGTGAATCTTCGGAGCTGTATAGTTTTTGGGGTCAGTGGGGGCAGGGGGTGGGGTACTTCTGGGGAAGAATCATCGATTTTACTTGCAAAAACTGATATCGGCGCATGCGCGCTGTCAAGTTAGTAAGACGATCCAGTTTAGAAACATGTAAATATAGGGGTCAATCCTTACTGATTTTTGGCGGAGAATACGATGGTGACCTTAAAATTTGTCCCCCGTGACCTTTTTGGGGGGTAAACGGTCACCGAACCAAAATAATAATATAGGGGTCAATCCTTACTGATTTTTGGCGGGGAATACGATGTAGACCTTAAAATTTGTCCCCCGTGACCTTAATTGATAATTTTATTACTCAGGATTTGCGAAACCATACCGCTTAACATATTTTATCAAATTACTGGGTCGGGCTAAATGAAGTTGCACTGGAAGTTTTTGTTTATGCATTCGAGTCAAATGATTTGACTCGAATGATTTGAGGCTCGTTTTCGTGCCTCATAGCAAAATTAAAGCATGTTTGTTCTGAGTCACAACTTAATCCTTTCTTTGCGATTATCTAATGTAAATGCAGCAATCTTATTAGAAAAGGAAACATTAAATAAAACCGAAAATGAGTAACTCGCATATAATTTACATAATGACAAAAACAATAAAGTCCATCCTGTTTACAACGCTATTGATTTTATAGGTGTCACAATCAGCAATTAGGGTAAAGTGTGAACTAAGTGCTTATTTATCGCAAGTTTACGGTACATGGTTTCATGAGTAGATATTTTTCTAATTATTGAAATGATTCATTTTTCTAATCAGTCACTTTCACACAACTTGCAGCAGCATCAAATAATGCTCAGTTTATTCACTAGCTAAAGTAATTTGAAATTTTCCAGAATGAAAAGTTTCTTAAATACATAAAAACGAATACAAAAATGGAAATAATCTCACATTTTAATTTGCTCATATTTGCAACTATTGCAATAATAAAATCCACCCCGGTCACACCTCAGCAATATTTTGTCCCCATCTTACCTCCTGATAAAGTTCTACAAAGAAATTATTTTAATGATTCATCTTCTGATGATCCCTCATTAAAATCTGACTTTAACCACCACTTTCCCTACCCTCAAGAAAATGGCCAGAGAGAAGACATAAGTAGTGATCATTTAAATGAATTTCCACCATCCAGATTTCCCCCTCCGGGAGAAAGTTTTAGGCCTTCCCCAGTGGATGTAGGAGAACGAGGAATTTTTGGAACAGTTCCAGACAGTAATTCAAAGATGATTTCGGGGGACTATTGTTGGGAGCCTTTGTTTGGTTGTGACACTCAAAGGTAAAATTATTATTATTATTATAATAATTTTATTTTAATATTTTTAATAATTTGCATTTCTTTTTAGAACGGTGTTGTACTGTTTAAATGGGCGTTGTTCTTGTCCTTCAGGTTGGACATTAGCCCCAGGGAATTTACCTTTGAATACTGTTTGGCATCAAGCTTCTAAGAGGTGCGTGGGACATTTCTCATTTTTCTTTTTTTTTTCGTTTCATTTTTATTTTATTTTTCAGATGCGTTGGACTTTTGGGGTCTGGCTGTCACGTTTCTCCAACTGAAATCGGGAGTGGATTTGTGTACTGCCAACCTGGAGTAAGATGTATTCCTCATTCTTCATGGAAGGAAATTGGAACTTGTGCTGCTAATTCACTTACCTTGGGACTTTGGACATTGATTTTTTGTGGGATGATGTCAATGCAAACAAATTAGTTCAACTCGGAGTTTTTTTTTTAAATAAAATTTAGTAAAGCAACTAAGATTATATATAATTATTTATTATTGACCAATCGTCATCTTTCTATTACCCACAGCTATTGACCATTTGTATAATTTGCAAATGCTAATTCGTAGTTTATGCAATTTTGGCTCTAAATAACCAGTTGGAGTTTGACCACAAACCACAAGCTGCTCTTTCTCCTGACATTTGGGGCCACAGGCACATTTCCCATCATTACCACACAAAAAGTACTTTCTCCTGTTACAAAACTTTTTCCCAACATCATTAAATATGGGTAAAAGGAGTGCATAGCTCTCTGCGGGGCCTTTGGCTAGCTGAATGTAGTCCAACCTGCTAAATTGGGGAAGGGAGGGGAAAAGTGTGTCAATAAATTGGTCTTCTTTAACTGGACAGGGTTCATCAATATTGATACTTCGATTGTCCATAATTTCATTTAGCATTTTAAACAGATCTTGAAAACGATCATCCATGTTGCACTTTCCTTCTTTGTCTGAGATACATTCAACATCCCTTTCTCTTCCAATTGTACTAATACTCTGATTAGTGGATTGTGTGCTATTTTCTAAATTTCTTAAACAATCTTCTCCGTCCCATCCGTCTGGGCATTGACAAGTATATTGGAAATTGTAGAGAGCAGGAAGGCAAGTTGAGTTGTTGCGACATTCTGGTATCCAAAATGCTCTTCGATTAGGTTCACATTCCTCTCCAGCATTTAACTTACATTTGTGATCCTCATAAATGAGTCCATTTCGACATTGACATTTATTTGCTAGCTGGTGGCAATGAAGACCTTGAGTTCCATTACAAAATTCTGGAAAATAATGAAACCAGTCTCCGTAAAAATAAAACTAATTACTATAAATTATAACCTTTAATAATAAATTGGCTTTACCATTTATTCCGGTCCTTATAAGATATTTGGCCCATTTAGCAGCTTTCCTATATTGATAAAGGGTAAGACTCCCAGCAATATTTTCGTCACTAGTTCCAATAGTTTTATAAAAGTCTAAAATTCTATCCAACATTTCTCCTGTTTCCGGATCGCATTTCTCACCAAATCTCAAACTCATTTGTCTCTCTGCTTTATGAGTATAATAATTGAGGGCGAAAAATTCTGTATTGACTTCCTTATCAGTACCATAATTCAAAACATGTCTGGATTCCAGTACTGATGCAAATGCAGATTTTGGATCATCACAAAGATCTCCATACATGTTTTCATTTTTGCAAACGCATTTTCTTTCGATTACGCTGCAATCAGCAGCTTCTATGCAAGCTGGGAGAAAATTTAGTTGGAAAACTTGCTCTATTTGGAACATTGAGGACCCTCCATAAGGATACAATGGAATCCCATGGGAAAAAGTTTCCATACAAGATTCCCTATTCCTCACTCGACATTCACCTCCCTCTTCTACAAGGGGACCAAAGCACTCACAACTCTTGGTCACATCTGAACAGTTCAAAAGTTTTTCAATGTTACAAAATTGCACGGGTGGAGTTTTCCCCAAAAGTTTTTGTATAGAATCCACCCTTTTTTTATTGTCCAATATTTGATCTTCCTTTGGATTAAAGAGTTTGGAGTGGACTCCTGGGTCACAGCTATCATTTAGGTGCAATGTGAATCGCGACATGACATCTGACTTAAGAGAGGGAGGGGGCAAAGGAAAATTTCTCTTTGCGTCATAATCCCCACCACAATCAGAGCTATTACACCAACATTGTTTAAGGAAGAAAAGAGGGGCCATTTCACATCGGGAACCTGATACACATGGAGGAGGTATTGGTGAAGAAAAACGCTTCCGATCTCTTAAAGGGTCAAACTCAAAAGCCCCTTCGTAGTCTGAGCCACAGGGTTGTCCAATAGCCACTTGGCAGCTACCTCTGTAATAGACCAACCCTGGTTTGCATACACAAATTTTCTTAGTTTCATCACATTTAAGATATTGTATAAAGTTGCATAGTGGCGTCTTTTCATTGAGCAGGCCCAACTGCCAATTTTCAATTAATCCTGGTTTAGGATCAACCCAAATACCCAATTCTTTTGCGACTGGTGGATTATCAAGCAGCGTGTGAGTTTCTGGATTGCATCCTTCTCCATATGTAACATTTGCCGCTGTCCGAAGATATAGATCTCTGATGACCACTCCTTCATGGTCTGCATCTGACTCCATTTTTGAGTACAAGGAATCTGCTTCTTTTTCTCTTTCTTCTGGCTCAAACATTTGCCGTTCATTCATTAACTTTACTAGGGCTTCTTTGACCTGTTCAGGGAAAAGGAAATATTGTGGTTTTCCTCCTCCAGGAATGCCTACAATTTCTGGTTGAGTTTTTGTCAAAATAGCTCGTCCTTTACTCAGACTGTAATTACTACTTCGGTTATCGTCCCAATATGGGAACAACGGTCTCCAGTTTGAAGCCGCGTTCTTTTGACAATCAGGTCCTTTGTAACCACTTTTGCATTTACAAATTTTACTGGCAGCCCCAAAACTTGCAACGCATTCTGAATTTGCTCCGATGCAATTGATTATTGGGGGCTCGCTAGATATCATTGGAAGACCCATGCGGTTCAGCTGGTTCTCTGAAAATGCACATCGTTTTCCTATAGGAATCTCACAATTTCCAAAAGTATTATTAACTTGGAAGGATGCATGAGCACAACTGCAGCGTCGCGTTTTTTTGTCACAACTTAAAAATCTTCGAAAATCACAATAAGCTTTGACACGATGAAAAAATGTCCGAAGTTTTATTTTGAGATTTTCTTGTACACGGACGCCGCCGTGATATTTGTCATCAGGATCTTGTGCTATTAATTAATTTGAACGAGTGAAAAATATTCGTTTAATGAAATTTCAAATAACCTTTAATAATTTTCTTGGCTAGATATATGTGGTCCTCTAATTCTACGATTGAGACCAGATCACAATCTTCCCCCATTTCAGCAAATCCATAATCCTTAAAATACAAATGATTATACAAAGTTTGGTAATAGTGATCTACTTTCTCCGGAGATGCTCCCTGTTCTAGTTCAAAGTGATCAAAGGATTTCGAGCAATGCGTTTTGTATATGATAATATGAGATTGGATTATTAGATAAATTAGAAAGCGAGCTCTTTGAAAAATACCCATCATCATGAGAATTTGCAAGGGAATAATACGTTTTTCCCTATAAGCACAGTCCTTTATGTAACTGGAAAAGTTCCTGTTTACATTTCTAAAAGATAATAATAAACTTGGCCCTCTTCCAGCAAATTCAAAATAATTTATTTATTATAGTTAATTAATTGATGAGATCGTTTTATTGGTAATTAAAATACGTTCAAAATAAATAGACAAACATTTATGAAAGACGGCTATATAAAGGTTATGGACTGCCTTTTTTCCACCACTTTAATTTTGGTATCCTTGAAGAAAATTCTTCCACAATATCCCTCATGATGCAAAACGACATCCGGCTGACATTTCTGATTACATTTGAGTAGACATAAATTTCCATACGTTACAATATCTGACCCACAAATAGGTGAAAATTCATCAGAGCAATTGCAAAAATCTGGGCTGCATTTTACAATGGGTTTGCCTGTTGAAGATGATGATGATAATTGTTTGTCTGTTACAATTGATGAAGGCACATTTGTTTGAATAATGGAATTTTCCAACGGTTTTGAATCTTCAGTGATCAGAGGGAAGCAATTTGTCTTCTTCAATAAAATTAAACCCAAAATTGCAACTCGGAGAAAGTTTCCCATTTTGAATTCAGTATGCAGTTTTTACTGTTAAAAACAATGTTCACCACTTTGTCTCTTTACAAGGTTGAAGGTATAATGGTTTCCTGAACTCTGAGACAAGGATTTTTATATAGTGGAACAAAAGCTTGATAATTTTCCTCAAGTCCGGTCCAAACTCCTCAACCACAAAGACATTAATAAGTAATTGACACCAACTCCATTCAAAGCTAAACAAAGTATTGGGAATTCACATTCTGTCCAGACAATTCTTTGTTATGCTTCACTCGAATTATGCTAATTAAATTTTCCAGTATTTGCGTATGATGCCAACATAAATTCTGACAAGTAGGTAACTGACGGAATGATTTTACTCTGTTGTAAGCAACCTTTAATTTTTAGGGTATATATAATAAGTAAAAGGTTTCATAATATGGATTTAAGGGGCATCGAAAAACAAAATGTTGTTTCAATGAAATTCAATGCAAATTATTTGCTTACGTCTTTAATTTTCAAAACAAATATTTTATTATTTTGACAACAAAAGTTCGTCATCATTTTAATAAATAATCATAAATTATGTAATGGAATAATGACATATGCAATTTAAACAACATGACGATTAAGTACAAAAAACAACTGGAAATAATTTATGCTTAATATTTGACATATTTGACATTTCCTCTCACATTTTATTCAGATTACAACAAGTCAAAAATAAACGTTGACAAGTCAAGTTTTGATCATTGTCAGCAAAATGTATGTTTATAAAACTATAAAACTGAGACTACAAATGCTGGTTGATCATAAAGTTGTCTAACACAAGCTCATAAAAATCAAATCGGTTCTTGTTCATCTTTTACTCTAAATAGATACGCAAAACCAGTTCCATGTTACGCTTGGCCACGCTTTTATATTTTATTCTAAACAATTAATCCATTCCATGGACGAGTCTGCTGAATCACGGAACAATTGTTGGAGTGAAATTGTTTGTAACGAGATTCGTGTCATCCTTCCATTACATGCAAAATATAGAATCCAATGCAAAGCATGTGCTTGAGGCTTCAGTCAGCAGCAGTAGTTGCAAAAGTAGCTTTTTTGTGTAGTCACATAGCTTTATACCTTTCGCTTCATTTCAAGTCAAGATATTACTATTATGACGATGGACGCATGTAATAAAATCATCCAGTTCTAGTCAATGAACCGCTGAAAAATTATTAAAAAAAAGAATCACATTGTCAGTTTAAATATATTAAGCCGATCAGTCAACCAGGGAATTCTATATTCTAGAAAATAGGAAATCAAAGTAATAAAGCTGCCACGCAAATTTGTGCCACTAAATAATTTAGTGCTTGAGTAGTAAGTTCCGACCGTATCTCCGCCGCGAACTTTTTCCGCCACTCGGGCGCTACGCGCTTCTGCTGAGATGTTGCATAGTATAACCACACCCACCTACCTAACCACACCCACTGACCACACCCCCTACCATGTTAACTATATGGGAAATTTAAAATTTTTAAATTAAATTTCAAAAAAAGGAAAAAAAGAAGAAATTCTAAGAAAAAAATCATTTTAATACAGAGATTTTAAAAACCTCAGCATTTTACAGTGAAATAATCGTTTTTCATACGTTTTTCGTCATCTTATCTCTTTAATCCAAGTTTAATCAACGTTTTGACAAGAAATATTTAAAACGATGGAAATTTTAAATATTTGGCAATTTGAGATTTTTTCATGTTATTAAGAATTTTTAAATATTTTACGCGCGTAATACCCGCGTTCCAATCTTTATGGGGAGAATCGATAATCTTCTCATTATATAACTATAAGCTCACATAGCTCAAAGAAAACTATATATAAGCTCTTCATACAACATCATATTTAGTACTCTACAAACAGCTGAAACAACAACATGGATAAATTAATAGACATTCGCTTACGAGTTGGGAGTTCTTTAATTATTACAGGGCCATCTTGTAGCGGGAAAACTGAACTAGTATTACAGTGTTTACATCCTGAAAACCAAGAGGCCGTCTTTGGCCAAAAGCTTGCCAAAATATTCTTTATTTACTCAATTTGGCAGCCAGCTTATGACAAGTTAAAGGAACAGAACCCTGAAGTTGAATTTGTTGAGGATTTCTCCCAAGTCCCACAAGATCTCCGTGAGATCCATGCCGTTATCTTTGATGACATGTTTCTCAAATTTCAAACAGATAAAAAGGCAAAACAACAGCTATTGGACATCTTTTTTCGACTTTGTCACCATAAAAATATGTTTACAATTGCACTTTTCCAAGCCTTACATGGACATGGATTAAGAAATGTGTTCCTTAATGCTCATTACCAAGTTATTTTCCCTGTTAAAGGGGACATTAGCGCAATAAACTACATTAGTCGTCAAATGTTTCCCAACCTTGACAGTCATTTTCTACAAAACGCTCTCTTGGATGCCTCAAAAGAAAAGTTTGGATACATCTTTATAGATAGGAGTCCCTCAGCAGACCCTAATTACTTTGTTAGGAATTTTGTATTTCCTACAAAAGGAGCAAAGTTTTATTTGGCATAATGGAACAAGAATTTCTGCGAAGGTTGGCAAACTCAAACAAGAGCCAAGCAATTAGTTTACTCAGAAAAGCAACGGACGAAGAGTATAAAAGTGTTGTTGAATTACTGGGGCAAGCAGAGTCTTATCTGAGCAGTGCAGAGATTAGCAAGTGTCAGGCTTTGCGCACCTGTTTAAAACTTAAAAAATTAAAAACAAAAAAACAATTAATTAGGCTATTTTCATTGTGTTATAAGCCACTTATTACGTTATTAGGTTGTATAATTGCTAGGATAATTGAACGTGGCCTTGCAGAAGTGTATCTTAGTTAATATGGCCAACTTTGTTCATGTTATTCCCAACCAGTTGTGGGAGGAGCTAAGCCAAAAAGGATTACTTGACGAATCATTCCCAAATAGCAAACCATCAAAATTGGAAGATTTACTTTCAAAAGTCCCATTTACCATAAAAGATCAAATTGAGACGTTATTACAAAACCACCCAATTGATTGGAATTCAAAATTGGAATTGGTTATCGATTCAGTTGCAATTATAGGATCAAATATAGTTAATCTTTTGACAAAATACTTGACAAAAAGCAAACAATTTGACTATCTCAAAGGAAGTGGCAGTTTAAAAAACGTTTTGGAACCAAACGATCCATCGGAAGATCAACCAAAAGAAACAGTGGAAGAAGTAAAATCATTAAAAAAGAGGGGACGACCAAAGAAATTAACCGGTAGAGGTCAGTTTTTATTTAGTGTCATTCAAGGTCGCAATGGAAGTCATCCCAGAGGACGTAAAGAAATCATATCTGTCAAAAATAGCTCCGGGGGCTTTCCAGGGAGCTTATTCTTTTATTAAAAACAACAAATACAAAGACTCAAAAAGGTTTTAAAGGTATTACAAGGGTTAAAAACATATACATTACACAAGCCAGTTAGGTTAAGACATAAGCGCAGACCCATAATTTGCAGCCATATTGATTTATTATGGGGTACAGATTTGATAGTTTTAGAGAACATTGCTAGAAAGAACAAGGGTTATGCATACATTTTGTTGACTGTAGATTGCTTTAGTAAAATGGTCTTTGTGGAGAAATTAAAGTCCAAAAACTCCGGGGACCATTACGTTAACCATTACGTTCAATTTAACGATTCATTCCTATATCTCCGTGTAAGAATTCTAGACGGTGATGGAAAAGCATTAACAGCCGGCTTGTACGCGCCATCTTTTGACTTTTTCTCGTCAATTTTCTCTGGAATTGAAGTTGAACAAAACTCGACTTTAGTATCCACTACGGCAACCCTATATCCTTACCGCGCACATGTTATAAAATTGCTAAATTATGGATACGGGACAAAGGCATCTGTAGCAAAAGAAGAGATTTGGGAGGAAGATACTTTACAAGACAATTTTACTACATCAAACGTTGGATTTAGTTCTAGGTTGGCGATTGCAACTCAATCTTCTCCATTTGAACTAGTTGGAAAACTGTCAGAAAGTATATTTGAACAGAGCCGCTTTACCTTGCCTCAAATTACAACCAAAATTTTACTCAGGAGAAGCCTGCCAGAATTTTGTTTAGAGTCGGGCACTTTGACTTCCCTTTCCTATGAGATTATGAATGCAATTTTTTACGTTCGCCGCCATATTGTTAGCGATTCAGTAATTGCTTACCATCATCAACTCTTGGCAAGCGGAAAAGAGTTGCAGTACCCTATTAATCATTTTGCAATGAGAGCATTCAATATCAAATCAGGGGCAACTAGTGTCCTGTCTGAAACTTTATTTAGGGGTAG
>JAQIXN010002636.1:0-10777 GCA_034698145.1 Proisotoma minuta
TGCCAGTGCCACTGCCACTAAGCGTTACGGACAAAAAACGTTACAGACAAACACGGATTTTATAAGGTAGATTATATTGGTATTTATATACTTTTGTCAAATGAACTCGTTGCTTCCTTTCTTCTTGGACTATGGCATTTTCATAGCATGGCTTCAAGTATTTCCAGTTTTTCAGTCCCCTAACACATACAAACTAGATAGTATCCTCCAGTTGATGTGAACATCAAACAAGGAATTATTTATATAAGCAGCTGGACAAGAATCAAGAGATTAAGAAATTTAGAGTAAACTGACATGTAATTTTTATTTGATAACCTTGCATACTGACCCAAAGTAAGATAAAGGAAAGTAAACGACATAAATATATACGCAGTTTCATCTCAAGTCTCAGTCAAGTTTTGAGTCGGCTCATTCGGTTACATAAATATGAAGGGATTTTGCTTTTTAATTTGTGCAGTTATTGCACTCGTTTCCGGTTCCCCATTTTGTCCAGATCGCAAAACGCAGTGCAGTAAATCTCAAACATGTTGCCAAATGACAACAGGTCTTTTTGGATGCTGTCCTTATCAGAACGCTACTTGTATGTATATCAGAGGTTTTATATATATGGTTTATTAAATTTACAATAAAAATTAAGGCTGCGACGGAGCGGATTCTTGTTGTCCTCATGGTACACAGTGTGACGTCATTCATTCAAGATGCATTGCTGTACAAGAGAAGGAACACGATGGATGGACAATGATTTACAACAGTTTTACCCAAGAGGAATGGAATGCCCAAAACTTGGTTGAGGACAATGGGGAGAATTATAATGTTACTTCTGGTATCATAAATTGTTGAAAAAATATAAATAAAATCTATTTATAATGTTTTAGTGAACAAGAGTTGCGGAGCCGGAGAACAAACTTGCCCTGATTCTTATACGTGTTGCAAACTTGTGAGTCATTTATACACAATTCTTATTGTTAGTTTGTCTGACGCCCATTTGTAAAATTTGTTTTTTTTCTTTAGGTCACTGGTGGATTTGGTTGTTGCCCATTTAATAGTGCAACTTGCTGCCCTGGTTAGTATCTGTTTTAAATTGAAAAGCTAAAAATTAATTAATTTCTACTTAAATCGTAATAAACGTTTCAGATCAAATCCATTGCTGCCCCCATGGGAAAACGTGTGATGATAAAGGCAAACGCTGCGTTTAATCTTTGTTAAAAATGATTTTTCCTCTTTGAAGTAATTTATGCATACTAATTAATCTAATTTCAATAAAATTGTTTTCACAAATATGCCAACCAGGTCAATCCAATTTACATTGTATTTACAAATAAAATTCTAAATTGGTACAGGTCATTCATTTTTTATAAAAAAGCAAACAAGATTATCTTAATTAGATTGACAAGTTTGTCATCCAATTTTTCTCACACATTAATCACATTATACATATATGCATATGCAAATTTCACAACTTGATTTTAAAACAAGTTGTCAAATTCGGGATCTATTCTATCTACTCACGATTTTGGTACTATCTATAGCATATCACTTTTACACATATCCAAAATGTAGAAAATTCATTTGCACAAAAACAAAATGTGTTGTCAATGTCATCTTTTATCCTACTCGTTCGTATGGACAATAAACGTTTTAAATGTTGTCGCAATTACATTTAATGATTTTCATTGATCTGATTTTACCTTCAATAAAAATAAACTGCATTGTTTTAATCAGAATTAGGCCGTTAGTGGAGATGAACAAGGTAATTGTCCAACAAATTCTACAGTTAGAAGGACATGTAACTAAATTGAGTGCATTATTGGTGCAATTTAATATGCAGCACAGTTTGTTCATAGGGCGTGAGGATGATGATTTCTTTTGACATCTTCTTATAAGATTAAGACAAGTGATCAATTGAACTGGTTTGTATAATAATACTCATCAGTAGCATATATCAATTCATTCAAATACAATAGGATAAATGTCGCATTATCCATTCTAATAAGCATTTGTAACATGTATGGTCAAAGTTTTACTTATATGGAGAGATTAAACAAAATTTCATTAATTGAAAAATAAATCAATCAATTTTTAAGCTTTGACGTTAAAAAATGCACACGGTCATTCATATCGTAAAGTAAATGTTTAGAGCCATTGACAGTAGCTATAATTGGGAAGATGATCTTGATTTTGTCATATTAATGCAAAACACGCCTGCTCTATATATTTTTAAGTGCAAATATTTGATACAAAAAACAACAATTCTCAAATGGCGATTGGTGTAATTCATGTCTGGTGAAAACCAAGGATAGTTCCTGCTTTTATGTTCAATTGTTTGCTCAATCTTTATACAGATCTGTAATAAATATTTTATTTCAATTAACAATTGGATGAAATCTACTACTGATTTATAATTTGGAAGAATCACAATTGCTATTATTAATATCTCAAGATGAATCAAGAGAAATATTTTACCAATTACAAGGAAATGAACTAAATACCACGTCATTTAATATCCGATTGTTACATTTAAGGCAAGCTCAAAATACAACCTGCTTTCAAAGTTTTTCTGTAGATTGATAAATGTTTAGTGAAAGTTACAAAGCATAATTAATCTTTTTTTTTTCTGTATCAAAATATGTTTTTAGAATGGATTTAATAAATTGCTTCAAATTTTTAGAAATTGCCAAACATTTTTCATATAGGTACAAATATGTCCATATTTACTCCTCTTGTGGTGACATGCAATAATTAAAGCTCTGGACACGAATTTAAACAATCACGCAATAATATTTATTCGTAATTTTTGTAATATTTACGCCCATCTAATAATTTAAAGTAAAACCTGAAAAAGTCTTAGCATTTTGGAGCAGCACATAAAATTAACGAGTAGAAATGAGTAATCAGAGTCTAGATAATTTTCTTGATGTTGGTTTGACTATTGGGAGAAATGGAAGTGAACCTTTAAAGCTAAAATGCCCATTCTGTCATGCACTAATTACGTAAGATTTTGATTGCATATTAAAACTTTTTTATACGTATTTATATTCAATTCAATCACATAGGACTCGGGTGGAAAAATCAACAAACGAAACTGCAAGAAAGCGATTAATTGCTGTTGATGCTGCATTTTTCTTTGTTATCACAGCTTTGATAATAGTTCTTGTCGTCTTCATTATGGACTCTGGATTCCTTCGCAAACTTGCATTAGGTTTGGGAATTACGGCTGTTACAGGATCATTTGCAGTTTGCCATTTGTTTTGGACAAATCGGTTTTACAAAGATATCACACACTTTTGCCCTAATTGTACTAAACAATTAGGAGTGCGAGATGGATTTGAAGCTTTGAAGTCAAACCAAAGAAATGCAGTGTAAAAATAATAATAATAAATTAATATAAATATGATATACATTTATGCAATATTTGCTTTATTTAATTCATTTGTCTATAATTATAAATTTTAATTTGCATTTTCTACCAAATGTATGAATCTTTTAAAGCGGATTTACTACTAAAGTTTGCGATTTATCAAGCTCTTCTACATTTTTGCATCTATTTTCTTTTAGTTATGTCTATACTCAATGAGGTACTTTTGTATTTTCTTGTTTAATTAGGAAGCGCTTCAAGTCTCTATTTCATTTTCCTATTAACTTTAAATACTTTAATTTTCGTAATTTTGTCTTTACTGATCAAAGGTCTATTTAGACTGAGCAACTACTCGTCCTTAAGTTATTTTTTTTATATATAGGTAATAATACTACGATTTGTATTAGTCTCTCTTTCACTCAAAAATGGAATGTTTTCAAATGAATGTCGAAATTTTGTTAAAAATAGTCCATTTCTCTCCTGCATGGTAGTCCAAGAAAATATGGATTTTTTCAAGGTTAATTAAGAACGATGACTTTTTGCACACTTTATAGATAAAATGGTTTGTAAAAGGTACTTTTTTGTTTTTCTAATTAAATTCTTAAAACAAAATCTTTGATCTTAATACATATATAGCTCCAGTTTTCTATCAGACAAAGTTTTCAGGGTAGTGAAAGGTATTTTTTGATATGTTTTAGCACCATTTTAGGAATTTCGATAATACCGGTAATTTGTTATAATTTTTCAGGCTGAATTTGATATGCAGATGTTTCAGACTAGAATTGGAATTGCATCTTTGGGCATTTTTTGCAAGTAAAATTATAATTTTTGAAGATATTTGGCAGAGTATTTTATACTTTAGTTTTTTTTTGCCAAACCCCCATTCTTCAATTAATGCTTATTCCGCCGATGAAGATTGTGGGGTTGGGGTGGCTGCTCTTGGCGTTGGGGCAGAAGACGTAAAAGGACTTGGTGTGGGTGCCTTTAAATCTTCAATATCAATATGATGATGTATTTTATGTTTTTGGAACATGAGAAATGAGTCAACGGATGGAGTTCGTGGGAGATGTGATGATTTATCCTTTTCTCTCAAATAAACCTCAGAGACGCTTCTCCTCAACTCTGAGTTTACATCCATTTCTTCGGCATACCCAAGAGATATCAGAATATCGTCTATTTTTTCTGCGTAATCTGTATGGCCACTGACAATGTGACTGAGGTCAACATTTTTCATTCTCGGATGGTTCCATGTTATTGGCTCCAGACCAGCAATTCTATTATTATAATTATATGTATTTTAACATTATTAGTGTGATGATTGATAGTAATTAACATAATTACCTGTAATGACCAGTTGTACTTCTGTACAAGAATTTAAGCAGCCAATCCGCTTTACAGTAACCTGAGACAATTTTCCCCGAGACAACTCTTGCGAGAGAAGACCAAGTGGAGGCGCGACCCGTGACCGGTGTTCCCAACATCACAGCATCCAAAACTAAGCCTTCAACTTCAGGTCCTTTTCTTTGAGAAAGCTCCTTTGAAAGATAAAATTATTGTAAAAGCCATGTAGCAAAAGTCAAGGTCAACGAAAGTAACTTACAAGAAGACAATAAAACACGACTCTAGCCCCCAAACTGTAACCAATTAGTGTAACTGGTCTATTTCCGTGCCTTCTTGAAATTAAAACTTCAGCCAAAGTCCTCCCAATTTGAGCAGAACGTCTGCAGCAAACTCCCTACATATACAAATGCAATTCAATATATGAACAGTCCTGAGAATTTAAAATCATTATAAAATTTATAATATAAATATACCCAAGGATTGTCAATGACTGATGCCAAAGTCAAAAGAGATGCTGGCCACATTATGGCAGAAATTAGACCTACAAGGTACATGCAAATTATTTGTATGCACATAGATATATTTCGCATGAGACAATTTTGAAATTATAGGTACCTGAAAGAATTGTTAGTTTAAGCGCTTCTTGTGCTGCCTATATAAACACAAAAAATTAACAAATAAATAAAATTATAACTTTCTCTTATTCAAAAGCTAACCATTGAAACCGCAAATGATAGGAGATAATCGACAGCTCTGCCCAACTCTAGCAAATATTGAGACTCGTACATGAGACAATATTGTTCTTGTGAAATTTTCAGATTCTTCCAAGGAGTCCAAAAGCCTTTCTCTCCAGTTTGGTCATTTAGCCATCCTGAAATTGCTATTGTCACATGCAGATTTCTAGGAGAAAGAGCATTAAAATCCTTGATCACATCTTTATTGTGTCTCATATATTGTGCGTACTTTGAACAAACTCTCCTTAGAGGCTTTATCTCAAACTCTTCGACTTCTCCTACATTAAATTAAATTTTGTTAATTAAAAATTACTCGATAGCATTAGAAAATATTAATGAATTTATCTCTTAAATTACCTACGCGTTTTTGCATTTTAAAACCTGAAAGACCAGCTCCAGCTACGCCAAAAAGGCTTCCAATTACAGCAGCTCCTAGAATTCATGATAGCAAAATGCAAATAATGTTGAGATAATTAAATTATAACTTTATTCACTTTCACTTACCTGCTGTTCCGCTAATGGCAGCCGCTGCGGCCCCGCCCATAAGACTCCCAACCCCAGCTATATACATATCAAATTAATTCAACAAGAATCAAAGTTAATGAGCATAATTAAGAACAATGAGATTGGTTGCTTGCCTCCAATTAAAGGAGCGGCCAAGCCGCCTGTTAACCCAAGTAGCGCACCTCCCCCCAAAGTGGCCAAGCCGACAAGTCCCCAACGCTTGAATTTCCTATTTCTATTTCGTTTCTTGCTTTCCTTTTCCTCTGTCCTGAAAAGATGCAATGTAACAAAAAATGATGAATTTCTTTTTTTCCTATTCGCATGTACTCTGTTTTTGGGACGGCTTTCTCCTCAGTAAGATACTTGACAGCAGACTCTTCCATCATTTCCACAAGCGTTGAACGTATACTCAGTGATTTTGCGACGACAAGTATCATTGCCCTTGTGCGAGCATCATATTTCCCTAAAGTATTTTATTACATTATTGCTTGGCTTGCAACCCAAAAATATTTTCACATGTAAATACATAGGAAGAGAGTACATTATTTACCCGAAAGTACGCCTGTGATAGGAAAGCAGTACAGAAAAATAGATTACAGAGATTAAGAAAAAAGATACATACATACATGCAAGCTTGTAGATTATTATTACCCAAACATGTACAAAATCAATTTAACTACGACTCCATACCTGATCTGACGCTGTGATAGATGAGATCTTTGACAATGAAGAATGAAAAAGCATGTCCTTCTTGTTTGACTATAAAAATCAATGATTGATTCGTTTTTCAGATATTGCAAATAAAAAATACTTATACCTAGCTCCACATAAACTTGTCCAGACTGAACACCTTCCCCCATAAACAATGCAAACATGACTTCATCCGACTGTCGAGGAAGACCTAAATGAATTCGAATGTTTTTAACAAGATCCGTAGAAAATGTGTGGTGTGGTTGATCCTCGCAGTAAAGGTCGCGTAGGGCCAAGGAACACAGGGCGGTGTAACTGTATTTTGCGGCATCTGAAAACATTTCCACATCTGGGGAATATCCATCCATAAAAGTAGACGAATCCTCGCGTAGAGTCATTTCTGTTTAAAAGTTGTGAGAATTAGCTAAAATATTTATAAGCATGCAATAGAACTTTTTTGCAAACTTCCGTTTCGTGCTACCAGTCAAGCATTCAATTATAAGGGTGTAACACAGTTTTACCCAACAACTTGACCTAACTCTCACTTATAATTTCCCTCAAGTTGTAAATAATCTTTACTTGCTAGCTCTCCAATTTTTTGCAATGGCTTGATGACTTGACAAATTGATAGTTTATATGCTCTTCTTTGAGATGTTTACTCATATTGGTGTTTTATTAAAATGATTTGACACCATTTGACTTTGGTGTCTTAAGGCAAAGTTAATTAAAGGTTTATTGATTGGTGTTATGAATTATTATTGCTCTACTTTTGTGATTACTTTCAGGATGAATGATAAAAGACAAGTAAATAGATTGATGAAAGTTAGGCATGAAGGGAGAGAATACCGATTGCGGTTTCCCCACTACTTTTATTGAATTGATTAAATGGGTGTGGAAATGATCAATTATCTGTAATCCAATCCAATATTCTCACAATCCCTTATCATTTTCTCTCAAGTAAAAGTAGCCAGAGACAAAATTATGCATGACATGCAAAATATAAATTGTTTTATACAACAAAAAATTTTCATACTCGAGTTGGATGCAATGCAATGAATACAAAATTGCACAACGAGTTCCTGTCACCTCACGCAATGTCGTGCAACGTAATAAATTTACAAAACATTTCCCCAATCAATCAAATGCCTGTCTGTGGTATAAAAACTCGAGTCCGGATGGAGATTCACTGAATCACGTTGATGTGTCTCTGAATTAACTAATGCCAATCATTCTTTCACCTTCCCCCTGACTTTTATTTCTGTCTGTACTATTTCCCAACGTACTTATAGTTTAACGTTTGACATGTTACAAGACCTATCTACACAAAGTTCTGAATTGAACATTTTGTTGTTGGTTGTTGCTCATTCCTCAATAAAATATTTATTGACAGGGAAAAAGTTCAATACTTTTTCCTTTTCTTGACTTTGCTTTCTCAGTTTTGTAAATATTTATTTAGCTCAATTCAACACTCTCTTATCCCCAAAAGTGTTGGAAATTCAATTCATGTCAATTACCAACTCATGAGCGAGTTTCATGCAATTTTGACAGTTTTGAAAACAAACTTTCTTCTTTGTCTCAATTTTCTTTTGATATGAGTAGTATTACTGCCCGGATATTGCTAGCTTGCATAAACGTTTACTTTTATCCAAAAAATATTTAGTTTACTTACTTGTTAAAGAATCCAGGTTGCAATTTACATCCCCCATCGTTATTATCGTCTCGTTATTTTCCAAATTGAAACAACTAATATTAGTAAACTTTTTTGTCTAATTCTGACAGGGGGATATTTTCACAAAAGTTTCAAGGCCTGCTTAATTCACAAGTCTTATCGATTTGAAGGAATAAATTGATATGGATTTTGATATGTATTATACTTTTCTTCAAGCAGTAGTTTGAAGCCAATTCATGTACAAATTTTTACGACTATATAATTTAAAGGTTAGCAGGTATTTTTTTTATAGGAAAGTGATTAATACGATATCGTTGTTTTGGTTCAGCTCGATTCAGTGTATTTTTATAAAGTGTCTTCTTTTAAAGGGACGGTTTGTAAGCTGTATATCTCAGTGATTTTTTTTTAAATATCGGACTTGGAAATTAGCAAACTAAACAAACCCAGGACTGAATGAAACGCTGTGTAGATGCGTCACTCCATTATCACATTATAAATGGATTTTATCCATGATGCTCAAGTTATTTCACATTTTCTCTCCATATTTCAATAATTTGTGCCCACTCACTCAAACAGAATTTAGACAAGAACAATTCCATGTGGCCATTAATAATCTGCACACATGCAGAGAAATCTCTCAGAGTCTAGTGAACCGATTGTCACAAACTATGCGTTTTTTCACAGATGAGAATACAGCTGTTGAATTACTATTTGGAGTTAATTTTTATGGGTTCTCTGTATAAAAACGAAGGTATGAATTTATTTACAAGTTTAACACAGACAAGGTACAGAATTTCAAGTTTAACCAAAGTACATATATATTAGAGTATATAATACGGTTCAATTGTTTAACATTAAAATAAGTATAATGAGAATGGTATGTAATAAAAAAAATGGTAAGAACAGAGTGGATAGAAGAGAGGAGTGGATTGTGGAAAGGTTTGAGCTGAAATGGGATCAAAATTGGATGGGCTCATGCTAAAAAGATATCTCGGAAAGACACACACAACTCTCGTTCCCTAAACTTCCCTACCTAAAGCAAAGCAAGAACTTTACAGAATACAAAAATGCATGTTGGCCAAGGCAAATATTATTATTGTGGTCATTGGTCAACATGCATAAACAAACGCTGTTTTATTTCATTTATACATATGTGCAGTCCAGCAGAAAACTCATTTGGTCTGCGGGTAACGGTAATGAGCGAATAATTAGCATTATTATTGCTACTGATGATTACAAACAAAAATATTTAAGAAAGTGAGTGAAAGTCATAGATCAAATATTGCAGGAAGAAAACAAGTACTGTCCACATTTATTTTTTTTTGGCAGTTATATTTGGCCCTCATTCCAAAGTTAGAAATACGACACGAAAGGTTTACATCCATACGTGTATGTGAGACTACTTTCTTTCCTTTTTGAGATTTTCTCTTTCTGGGGAAATTGGACAAAGTTAGTCCAAGTTCCAACTAAGCTTCGATCGATGGATAGATGGGGAAGGATTTAGGCAGCAAAGGATTCGGATCGCAGCAGTATTATGATTCGCAAATATGTGCCTACATGAGAACAATCCCCACAGACCAAAGAGAAAGAGGGATGAAGACAGATGAGATAACCAGCTACAGATTCTCGTTAATTTATTTCTCATGAAACTTTCTCCTCTGCCCTCAAATAAAAAAAGCAAAGCCAAAATCAAAATCTCACACACGCACATTTACAATACTAATCTGGACCGTTTGGCCCGTTTGTTTTTTTTATTTTAGGCTTTAATGGTTGCAAATTAAAATAATTTTACTAATCTCGACTATATTTTGTACCAATATACAAATTTTCATACAATTCTGATAGGAATAAATTAATTTCCTACAAGAGTTCAAAAACGAGACAAAATTCTATTCAACGATTAAAATGTGCAAAATAATCCTAAAGAAATTTTGAATTTATTTTTGGTAAACTGATGCAAAATAGGATTTAGGATATTTACTCTAAATTATTGTCTTGAATATATTCAAACCACAAAAGCCAAAGCCACAGCATATAGAACCCGTCAATTATTCAGTCATCGCCAGCCAACAACGTCAACTTGAAGTCGTAAATTCTTGGTGAAAGCATGCTGGTAGAGGCTTTATGCATGTAAAATGGAAAAGTCTGAGCCTAGGACTAGTTACCTTTCTTATTCATCAACCGCAGGCATTATTTGACACCATTTCTCTATATCATCTCAACATGACGCAAATAGAGTATAAAACGACCAATTTGTTATACAGACTATGTAAGGGGACTGGCGTGGCTATCGGCTGACCTGACTGCTGTCCCTGAGGAGGATGATGATCCCTGAGGAGGATGAGGATGAGGATGGGAAAGAATGTGTGGATGAGTGTGTGTGATAGTGTGTGTGTCTGTGGGGGGAAGGATGGGAATGTTCCCAATGAGAGAGAGAGACGGCTGAAGTGGTTGTGGCTCACTGGCCATTTATTCACTGACTGA
>JAQIXN010002637.1:0-10775 GCA_034698145.1 Proisotoma minuta
TCATTGTTCAAGCTTTAATTATAAACAAAAATTGGCAATCTGCTATCTTGGATAGTGGAGATATTTGACCACAAAAATGCAAATTTTGGCCCAAAATTGAGCAAAATCTTGAATTGAGCAAAATTGAGTAAAATCTTCCCCCGACCCCTTAAGGCCTGACTTACCCTTCCTTGTGGCATTTTCGAGGTTCAATTGGGTTGGTAATATTTTATAAAGAGTTTTGGTCAAATGACAATTTTAAGAGAGACGGAGAGTAGTAGCACACACACTAGACAATTTAATCGCCCCGCTTACATAAAATAATTGCTGAAAGAGGGGCGATTAAATTGTCTAGAGTGTGTGCTATATTGTCATTTTTTGACTTAATTTAACCTAAGTTGCCTAACCTAATTTATGAATAAGCATTTCGTTTCGTATTTCATAAATCCTCATCTCTAATTTTTTTATTATTACAAAACAAATATGAAATCAAAAGAGGTTGTCGTTTACATTACAACAGAGACAGTATCAAATGTAATTTTCTCCGTAATGTTCTTGGTCTTCACGTGTTCCTCTTGGTTTGAGATGAAAATCATGTTGTTTGGCTCTTCTTTCCACCCGTTCTTTGCAATCCATGATCTCAAATCCGCATCTGTTGTTTCAAATTACAATTTGTACTAATTGTGACAAGGCTTAAGTGATTAATTACCCGAAATTCCTCCAAGAAGTTCCTTCAGCACAGATTTGTCAATGGTTTGATACGTAATGTTCACAACATGGCAAACAAACTTTCTCACGGAATCATCAAATCCACTAATTTGGGAAATAAGAGTCACATCCTGAACTTTTTCTTGCCAAAATCTCTTGAAATGACAGAGCTCAAGAAGATTAGCGAGGTAGGTGATACGAGCAATGTTCAAATCATCCAACTGCAATAAAAAGAGAAAGTAATAATTGTACATCTGCATTGCACCCATTTTCATATATCTACTAGCCTCAAATAAATCAAAACAAAATGAGGCTGAGAAAGATTTAAATTGAGCCTTGACCGGCTTCGCAGGCTCAAAACCCGGAGTTAAAAGCTTACTTGCGGCTATGCAGCTAGAAACCACCGCAATTGCAATTTTTTTGGCTTGAACTTGTCATCAAATGATTTGAAATGATTATGAATGCGAATGCGAAACTAAAAGTAAAACTTTTTGAAAGTTTTTTTGACAGCAACGCACCTGACCCGCACCCAACAGACATCGACAAAGTACGAAATCCGTATTTGGTAGATTTGTGACGGATTTTAGAAGGATCCAGCTCACAATTTCCGGTTTGTACAAATTTGGGAAGAATTGGTAGAGTTTGAGGATGGCCAAATTTGCTTCCAGGTCGTACATGTTCTCAGACACTTGCAGTTGGACATAACGCTCAAATTTTGGAAGGTTGTTGGAATTATACCTGCAATTACAAATCATAATAAAATTAATGTAATTGTTTATATATTTAACTTTAACTATACATATGTTCCAAATTGCATTTAAAGTTTAAAACTATAATTTTCATTCGTCGTGTCGAATATGTCGAAGCTGAGCAAATTTTTACAATGTAAATGTAAGCTTTACATGCAAGGCATGAATTGAGTTGACGCTGTGACGCCACACACCATACGGTACCGTTTTTGGCGATGTGAGCTTAAACCTATTAAATTAGCAAATTGCTGCTTTATCGAAACTTAACTGTATTTTAATAGTAGACCATTTCCAATTGTAATGATTGATTATTTAAATGTAATTAGTGGAAATTAAAAACGTGGAAATTAAAATTAGTTTCCGGAATATTTCCGAAATTACCTTTCAACAGAATTAAGAAATCCTGTGACTTCGGTCCTCAGCGTCTCCAATTCCTCTCGACGTCCTCCGCTAACCATCTTAACAGGAAAATCAACAGTTTTCAGAAAAATTGGAAAAATTCACAAATTTATTTTTTGACACGCCGGTCTCAAATTTTACTTTGTCTGCCAAAGTTGAAAGGCAAGTCTCAAATAGTCTCAATTTTCTCAACAAAAACAAAAAGAAAATCCCAGAAAGTTTTCATTTTCTTTTGGGGGCGTGGTCCTCCATTAAAATTAAATTTTATCTCTTAAAATTACAGAGATCTTAAACTAAATAGTGAGTTAATAAAAAATATCTAACTGGGTTGTTAATTAACAGCTGTTTCAACAAATGCGTCGCAGCTGACCTTGTGACCTGGTCGAAATGAGTGGGTCCATTGACGTCCACGGTCAAATTGACGACTGGCCTGCAATCGAGAGCTATCTTTATGACGCGGACGAGTCAGATGGTAATTTTTATCAATTAACTCTTTTTCTTTTTGTTAGAGTCAGAGTTTAATTTTAATTGACCAGATTGGAAATGGGAGGACGGCGACTTTTCATTTTCCGCTGCATCCCCCTCGTCAACAGGGGACAAGAAGGGGCCACGACCATGGACGCAAGATTGTGTCATTGCGATTTCTCCCGTGGCTGATGTTCTTGTGGTCTGCAAAAATAAACGGGCTGTTTTTCTAACAAGTTAGTTAACATTTTAATTATTTTAATATCACATCATTAAAATGAATTAATTTGTTCAAAGACGGATGGGACTCTAGAGAAGAGAAAGCAAAGTACACAAAATTATTTGAAGGAGTTCTTTCTCAAGATGGGTAAGAATTTGGCTTTGTAATTTTCACAATTGCCTAATTATTGTTTCTTTGCAGAGAAACTATCACAGCAGCCCTTTGCATTCCTTTGATATCAAGTAAAAAATCATCCCCTGGAGCTCCAGACTGGACTTGCATTCTTTTGGGATTTAGTGATGGACATGTTCGAATGTACACTGAAAACGGGACATTTCTAATTGGCCAAATGTTCCATGATCAGCCTGTGACAGGGCTAAAGTGTCACTCTTTCAAACCAGCTTCATCTTCCCATGAACATGATCAACTGGAGGAGGTTTTCATCCTGTACAAAACTGTCCTCGTGACAATTGATGGATTTGGCTTGTTCCAAACGCTAAAGGGATATCGAAGTCGGATTGCTAGAGGTTTGCTATTATTTGGCTATTTTGTTTTGTGGACTTGACTGATTGTTTTAACAGTGCAAGCCAATGCCGCAGATGCCATAGACTTTCCTCCGCTTTCCTACAAAAAATGGCAGTATGAGAGTGAAGGGGTTGCAGATTGTGAAAGCATTGGAGTTTCTACTCCCTCAACGTTTGACCATTTCGTTACTGCTTCTGTGATTGGAGGCGTCAACGCTCGACCCTCAAAAGTCCCTTACACTTCCACCGTGTTCACGGCTGTAGGAAATAAGCCTTACGTCAGTTTCCATTACGCTCAGGACGGAAAGGCACCGTTTATGATTGGAGCGTTGGCTTTTAACGTTGCAAATAAGCTGACGAGTAGTTTGATTAATGCTGCATCGTGAGTAGTATTATAAAATGTTGGATTGATTTTTGTAATTTTATTTTTTATTTGTTTATTTGTACAGTGGGTGGCTAGGTTTTGGTGGAAGTTCTGCACCCGCAAAACAATCTGGACAAGCCACAAAAGCTGAGAAACCTAAAATCGAGCCTGCTACTCCAATGGCTGCAAGATTTGGGCTTCCTGACAAAGATCGTAAAGGCCGCTCCATCATAATTTCTCCTTGTCATCGACTATCTGTGATAACTGACTCTTTGGGACGAGTCATATTGTTGGATAATGAGAGAGGGCTTGCTGTCAGAATTTGGAAGGGCTATCGAGAAGCTCAAACTGCTTTTTTACTAGTGGATGACGACATGAACTCAAAAACTCGGGTTTCTGGAAGAAAGGCGTTGTTCTTAGTTATCTATTCGCCAAGAAAAGGTCTACTTGAAGTATTTAGTATGCAACAGGGCCCAAAAGTTGCATCCTTTCCTGTGTCAAAATGTGGAAAGTGAGAATTTAAGAAAAAAAACTTTTAAGTTAAACTAATATTTTATCCTTTTGTTCTGTAGTTTAATTGGACTGTCGTTTGGAATGATGGGACTAAACAACATATTGCCAAAAGGTTCTACTAATTCTGCATTAATGCAATGCCTATTTTTGGATCATCGTGCACAATTACATCAACTTCACATTCCTTTTCACCTTGCGCTCAGGTAATTTTTAATTTAATTGTTTAGACGCAAATTTTGAAATTTTAATTTTGATACATCTTAATTTGTAGTGATACAAATAATAGCAAGCTGAAAGATATGCACTTGCTCAAAACAATGCAACGGCTATTAAGAGACACTCAGTACTCGGAAGAAGACGTTAACAAAATATTCCACGACATCCAAACACAGTCCATGATAAATCAAGCGTTTAAAATTTTAATCCAGTACTGCAAAAATGCTGACATTCTTTTGAAGCTTGTTGAGACTTATTTGGAAAAGTATTGTGAAGATGGTAATATTTAAATTTATATTATAACATTTAAATAACTAATTATATATGATTTGCAGAAAGAAGAGATTTGACCGTTGCTTTCAAAATTCAGTCATTGTTGCAATTATATGGGAATTTAGCTAAAAGTATGAAGAATCCCCCTGCTTACTCCTCCAAGAGTGCTGCAGGTTCATCGACAACCAACGTGGATAATGTTAGTCAAACTAACCTAGTTCATGGAATAATTTAAATTGAATAATTTAAAAATTATTACAGGCTGTTCTCCTCTGTCTTCACACCACGGAAAAAGAAATTAAACTTGTGAAGGATATGGCCAACAAAGAACTGTTTAACAAATCATCACCAACCAAATCCAAAGGCGTATCATTTGAGGATGAAAAGGGAATATTAAATGTAAACGATTTCCTCTCGCTGTTCAACATTGAATTTGATCCGGTGAAAATCAAGGCTGCAAGTAATTCAGCGGAAGGGAAGCTTCATTTTAATTCAAAGGGTGACAATCTTCCAAAATTCGGAAAATTGCTGTTTTTGGGCTGTTTCAACAATAACGCGGATTTAAATGAGTGGAAGGGATTACTAAAGAATTGTGACCTAGTTCCATCCGAAGTTATCCAAGAGCTTATGAAATTTTGGTGTAGTAACGCGCTATCCAGTTCTTCTTTCGTTGATATGATGGAACGTCTATATTTAATTCTTAGGGCCATTTGTGAATTGGAAGGTATAATTGTTTTTACAAGATTTTTTTTTATAAATCATCTTATTAAATTTTTAAAGGAGCTGCAAACACATTGAACGAATCAAGCAATTGGTGGGACGGGATAAGAAAAGAAATTGCAAAAAGCAACAAAATATTTTACATGTACACTTTTGCAATTGTTTGTCGTGCCGTAACAATTGATGTTAATCAGGAGGCTCAGAAAAATGATGAAATTGTAAAAAAGAAAAATAAACAAGCAGATAGCTCTAATCCAACCTGTCAGACTGAAGAAGAGTCGTCCTCGGCCATGGAAGTTGAAAACGAAGATGAGAGCGAAGGATGGGAAAATGTGTCGCTTGATCTGATTCGGTGGAATATTTTAATGAAACAAATTGAAGATCTTAGTTTTCTCGCCACAATACTAACTCAAAAGCCTCTCTTATCACAACCAACACTGCCAAAGTTGCCAATGTCAATTGAAGACCTGTCAGTTCTAATTTTGCTTGAGAAAGGAGCAGGTTGCATAGCCGAACTTGTCGGAAGCTGGCTAACCACAATTGGAATTGATCCAGCACTTTTAGTTGAACGTTCTGAAATTACCGTTAGAGAAGTGCCCACAACATCGGAATACACGGACAAAGAACTCGAACAAAATCAAAAGGTGGAAGACCAGCAGAAAAAGCAAACTGAGCAAAAAATGGAAGTGGATGAAACTGAAGAGCTGGAAGCTGCTGCTAATGTCGGTTCTGAAGTTAATTATATTTTAGGTAATTATTGCTGCCCTTCCTTATTCTACAATTTACAACATGAAATGATTTTAAATATTTCCATTTGTTTTTAGAATTATTACGTTGTCTAAAAGAAAACTTTAGAGTATCCCTCAATTCCTCTATAATCTTATCTAATTATTGCTGGGAATATTGCTTGGCTTGGAATCGTGATGTGGAAAACGTAGCCAATCTCTCTGCCGCAATTCAATGTGCAATTGCCGTCCCCTCTGACCATACAAAGCAAGGACTAATGTCCATGATGTGGAGCACATTCCTAGCAAAACAATTAGCTAATATTGTAGCCCGGGGTAAAATCAAAAGGGACAAACTATTAGAGAAGGCCACAGTTATCAACAATTCAGAAAACAAAATTGCTTTTCTTCGCGACTGTGTCAAATTCCTAGATGAATTTATGGAAGTCAATGTCAACTGCCAGGGTGCTGAAGCTCCCAAAACCACTTCTTCCTCAAAAAATAAAAATCACTGGTCATCTCGAGATTCTTCTTCAACGACTTCATTAGCAGATTTAGCCCTGTTGCAGCCTCTCGCAAATTATGAAATGATTTTGCTGCATTATCAGTTAACAATGGCCGGACTCTTTGTCTATAATTTTGGTATTAGGAAAACGAGCATGAAGCCAATGAATCTTTTTGATACAAGGGTAATTTATTTTGATGATTCAAACGCTAATTTTTGTGATTACTATTTAAAATGTTCTTTTGTAGGCCTGCACAATGTTGTTCACAGCAATAAACAATGCAGCCCCGTATTCAAATGTCGAAGTTGATCTCGCTTTAAAGGTGCTGCGAGAAGAATTTTTGTGCCTTGTTATAACAAATGTGATTGGAAAAGTACCTGAAGATTTAGAGAATTCGAATGAAGACGAGTCATCATCTTATGTACATAATGCATTTAATTAATATACATACTTTAGAGTATTATGAAGATTCGCCTATTAACTTATTTTTTTCAAAATTTAGATATCACCTTCTCTTGCAGGAGTTAACGAATGCGAGGTTTGGATTCACAAATGCTTTGAATTAGGAAAGATTTGGAGTCTTGATTTGGATGTGCTAAGGATAAATCAAGTTTGCGAGTTTTACTCTTCCGGATTTGATCTTCTTGGAATGGAAACAATTGGGACAGTGACGGGAAAAAATATTCTGGGTTCAAAACTTCTCGTGATCGCAGGGATGCGCCTTCATTATTATATACAATCAAATCGTGATTCTACAACGGAAATTGTGTCTTGCATGAGCACAAATTTATCGAATTGGCTCAATAAATTGGTAAATGATTTCATTTTAGAGTTTATTAAAAAGTTTGTGATTTTTTTTTTGCTTTACAGGATTACAGCAAACTTAGATGCCTGAGATTTCCAAAGACTTCGATTTCTGAGTTGGTTCAACAAGTAGTTCAATTGATTCCTGATACTAGTTATGATTATAAATTAGCCGACGATTTGCTCGTTTGCACAAGTTTTCTGGCGTGCTAATTAACTTTTAAGAATATTATGTCATTCAACCTACCAATAAACAATTTATTTTATGACCTGAACCGAAAAGCTTAAATGCAATTGTCTTTGATTTCACTTGGAGTTAAAATAATGACATTTCGTTTTTATATAAAAAAAACAACATTTTCTTATATTTTTATCTAATTCTCAGTCACTCAAAACAATTTAGCGAATTTACATCAATTTACAACACATCTTAACAATAAATTACAAATCATTTACAACATTTCAGTTCTTTTACAAAAGCTATCCAAATAATATATTTTACAAGATATTTTTTAATAATGATCACAGATATTTAGCGTTTTTCCCTATCTCATTCTCAACTAACTAATTTTCATTTTCCATCTCTTTAAGAAAATCCTCAAATTTCTTTTCTTTAATTAATTTATCCCCTTGTCCGAAAGCTTCTGAAAATTTTGACGTGTCGAAAAGTCCATAATCATCTGATTCTTGGAGTAAAGGACATAGGACTGAAGATTCCACGCCCAACGTGTACTCACAAGTTTTAGGTTCTAGAAGATATAACGCAATGGCAGAGGGACTCGGAGTATCGATACATTTAAATTTAATCTCCACAATGCGAGGTTGACCAGTTTGATCACAAGATGCACCATCCGTGTAATAATGAATGACTTGTTTCTTGGCTGCAAGACCAACGGACTTTTTGTGGGGATTTTTGTCCATGTATTCTTTATGCTTTTCCTCGTTCCATTTTCCAAGATAGATTTCTGTTCTTGAAGGACTATTTGGTTCTTCATGGAATTGAAGAACATGCTTTCCATAACAGTATTCAAATTTCCACCAATGAGATCCCTGTGAATTAAGAAAAAAATATAATCACTAAAATTACATTATAAGAACAAAAGTACGTACCCCTGTCAAACAAGTTTTTCCATTCAAAAAATTAGTCAAAAATGAATTATCTGGGGCTGAAGGTTTCAATGGCTTTAACATAGATTCGTAATCGTCGTCAGGAAATAGCTCAATGGGTTTGATATCCCCTTTTATCTTTGTTTCCAAAAGGTTTTCCAGATTTTGAAGTAAATGCTATGAATTAAGAAATTGATAAATTAAAACTCCAAAAATTGAACCATGAATTACCTCATGGCGAATTTTAAAACTTTCAGTTTCAAGCTCAACCAATGCTTTTGGCATTTTTGGAGTGTTGTCTGTCAAACTGTGGCAAGTTATTTCATTTTCTCCCGTGTCCCGTGACCTATAAATAAATAATAATTTTCAATCAAACTCTCAAAAATAAATTAAAAAGCTCTCACTTGAAGTATGGATGTGTACAAAGATTTTGAGAGAGGACAACAATTTCATATTCACAAGTCGCAGTTTCTTCCAATGAAAATATTTCGTGTTTTCCAAATGGATAGCAGACATAAAGTACGCGCGTCATTCGTGGCTGTTCATTCAGGTCGCAGAGCGTTCCGTCCGTCATGTTTATCTGCAGATATGGCATCATGATCCCGTCAACTTTCTTTGTCGGGATTTGAGACTTATAATCTGGATTCGCCAGCTCTTCTTCCATCTGTCTCTCTGAAAAGACGAATTTTGTTAAAAATAACATTTTTAAACATATTTTTTTTCATACGAGCTTTCTCCAAATCGGCCTTGTCCCAACGTCCTAAAAAGAATTCTTGAAGTTTGACTTTTTTCCCGTCCCTTTCTTCATGATACTGGCGAATGTATTTGCCGTGACAGAGCTCATACGTCCAATATGTCTCCAACTGTGGACAAAACATAAAAAAAATATTATATGCTAGATTTTCTCTTCAAAAATTGCAAAAATACCTTAAAAGTACACGCAAACTGTGTAAAAAGTGGTATCATCAATTCCAACGGATTAGAGCCAGTATATGGACCATTTTCATCCTGTTAACAATCGATATTATTATATGTATATAGTTTATTTTATTCGACAAGACTTACGCCTCCATGTTCCAATTGTTTTGGTAATTTGCAACTGTACTTTTCATTCCTTGCCGTGGTCATCACGATTGAATTCTTGGAATCAGAGTCATCCTTCGCCTCCAGGGGTGTGTCCTGACAAAATATAAGAAAAATGTCACAATCACGGCTTATCTTTACAGAGAAATGCAAAACTAACCAACAAACTTTCCGGACGTGGCCCAGCCCATACAATTTTGTGCATAATCGTGTCGTCCATCGCTTCAAATAGCGTGGCCCCCACAAGTGTCAACGTCACTGCGCCAAGCAGCGCCAATAAAGGTCGAGGTCGCAGCATTTTCGTAAATATAAAACCGGCTGTCAATTTCCAAGATTTAATATATTTTCCACTGAACAAACAACTACAAACTAGCACTATTTAATAATTTTCCTGATTTTTCATCAGCAAATTTTGAATTTGAAAACTATTTTCCCGATGTTATTTGGCAAAATTGTCAAATTCCACGTATTTTGATAATATTTGGTTTTCCTCCAATTCTTCTGTCTTCTCGTCTCAATTGAATTTTGTTGTCCTTGGAATCGCTCACTCGCTCTTCGCATGCCGAACCCACAAGACACAAACTAATTAACTTCAACTAATTGTAAGTTTACTTTGTGGGTGTTGTCATCTCTCACTGATTTTTTGTCCTTTAGGTCCTCATCATCTCGATATTGTTTAAAATGGTAAGAATTACATTTAAAGTAACCAATGATTGTTCATTATCGGTCTATTGTTCTTAATTAGTCTCAACAAAAGGAAGCAATTCGCGTATTGATCACGGGGGCCGCAGGACAGATCGCCTATTCCCTCCTTTATCAAATTGGGAAGGGGGATGTCTTTGGTCAAGACCAGCCGTTGTATCTTCATCTTTTGGATATTCCTGCAATGATGGGGGTCCTTGAAGGAGTGGTGATGGAAATGGCGGATTGCGCCATGCCCCTTGTCCGTGGCGTCGTCGCTACCGCCGACCCTGTTGAAGCTTTTAAGGATGTGGATGCCGCTTTTTTGGTCGGAGCCATGCCCCGCAAAGAAGGGATGGAACGAAAGGACTTGTTGGCTGCAAATGTCAAGATCTTTAAGGTCCAGGGTCAAGCATTGGATAAATATTCAAAGAAAACTGTCAAGGTTCTTGTTGTTGGAAATCCGGCGAATACAAACGCGCTAATTTGCTCCAAATATGCGCCGTCTATTCCCCCAGAGAATTTTTCGGCTATGACGAGGCTTGATCAGAACAGGGCTCAAGCTCAGGTTTGTTTAAAAGCAGTTTTTCAACTTTTAAAAACGATTTTACCAATTAAATTTGCCTACAGATTGCTGCAAGACTTGGCGTTGGTGTCGATGCCGTTCGAAACATTTACATTTGGGGGAACCACAGCTCAACCCAATATCCAGACGCCCGTCACGGACTTGTCAGAAAGG
>JAQIXN010002638.1:0-10770 GCA_034698145.1 Proisotoma minuta
TCTCTTAATAGGCTCGAGGCCTCCTGCTGAATGTCTTTTACAGCAGATGTTGATGGTTGCGCACTTTTGGTGTCTTCGGGAACCACTGGAGGTGGACCAACGAGCTTTTCAGGCACGACAGTTGGACCAGGACTTGTACCGGTGTGGGGTGATGATGCGTTCTGATAACCTCGACCCACTCCACGGAATTTTTGAACTTGAAGTGTATCTTGAGATTGAATCGTGAATTGATTTAAAGAAGGCACATGACTATGCCCTGGTTTAAAACTTGCTCCTAAAGATTCTTTCGGTGGAATATCTAGTGGGATTTTGGGTTCTTCCTTTGACGCTGTGGGTGGCCCATGAAGAGAAGCAAATGGGTTTAATTGATTCAAACTCATTTCTCCAGGAAAACGACCATAAGGCAGTCTCTGATTAAATTGTGGACGCATTCCTGGTGGTGGATGAAAGGGTCCTCCCACCCCCATTGGGGGTCGGGGCAATAATCTATCCCCCAAAGGCCACGGCATAGATTGCATACGATAATTTGAGTTACTTAAATGCGGATGTCGAAGAGTGCGAACAGGATTATTATACGTATTATTGTTGTAAGGCATCATCATTCGATTTGGCAGAGGTCGCATTTGCATTTGATTAAAGTTTGGGACTGGCTGAGGTTGAAAATTTCCTGGTCCTCCCATATCAATTCGGTTTGGAGTCAACCCTCTGTTAGTATGTGAATTTGTTCCATTTCTTTCTATCTTCACTGAATTTTCTATTGAAATAATTTATTTAATTACGTTATGTTATATGAAAATTTTACAGGCTACCTTGTTTAGTGCTAGAAGGAGAAACTGAAGGTACGGCATTATCTTTACAATTATTAACCGTTGACGCCTCGGATTCTGACGAAGGTTTCGGCTTATCACTTTTTCTGTAAAACAAAAATTTGAAACTTAATTGACTTAAGTCAAAATATTTTTTTTTTCAAAAAAGAGGAAATAAAAATAATTACGCTTGTTTATAACATTTGTTGCAACAAAATACACGGTGACATTTGGCACAAATGGAAAACGGCGTCTTATTGTCACAAGGACATGGTATTTTGACTACTTCATGATCACAAGTCTCGAAAACACTAAATTCTTCCAGTTTTCTTAGAAATGCTGTGTCGGTCAACCAAATTGTTGACTTGTTTTTAGACGAAGATTGGGACGAAGTAGATTTAGTCCTCAAACTGTAATCCCACGTTTCTTCAAAACTTTGGGCAGGCTCTTGAGATTTAAACCTAAAAAAATGTTATTTAAATACCAAACATTTTTGCAAATCAATAAAATTATTACTTGTGCGAATTTTCCTTAAAATTCTCATGACCAGATTCCAAATATTTTAGCATGGCATCAAAACTAGAGCTTCTTTCCAAGATAGATCCCTGATGACTCTTTTCGTCGTCCACTTGGTCATCAATGGACGAATGAGGACATCCTTGGGGGGTAACCTTTGTCGACCCCCTGACTTCCTTGACGGATGGTGGTGATGAACTCACACTCTCAGAAACAAGGGACGCTGGTCGACTAGAAGTTGTGGAGCCATCCGAACTACTTGCTTTCTTATCCATTTTAAAACTTTTGGCGTTATCCTGGAAAAGTCAAAAGTTAATATAAATTAGCTGAATTCAGCTTATTTTATGATTAATTACTTACACAAAATTATTTCCGAATGTAAACTATTCATAAGGTGAAACTAAATTGTGTCAGTCGAGAAATTAAAAACAATTAAATTTAAAAACAAGTTAAAATGCGTTTCAAAACTCTAAAATGAAGGTTTAAAAATCAAATTTTGTTTAGTTCAGTTATATATATTTTTACACAGATATTACACGATATACTTAAAATTTTTTGCGGATAATGTCGAATTTTTGGCGTAAATATTTCAATTGAACTTTGTCTGCATTAAAAAATTTCTCTGATTTTTTACCCCTAAAAAAACCGCGTCAAATTGCAATTCCCAGTTTTGCCTTTTCGCCACCACAAAAATTGAAAACGGACCATCAAAATCTCTCAAAGAATCTGCATCACTCTTCTGCGACGACGACGACCTGCGACATGGGTCAAGGGGGTCACGATGGTCAGAGTTACATCTCCTGCATAATAATTGACGGAGCTCCAATTTTGCCCCCGATTGTAATTTAACAATTTTTTATCATTGGTTTACTATTTAATTTAATTGTCCCATTAATAATTGTAGATGAACGAGACCAGAAGGCAGGAAATGAGGGCCTATCGACAGTTGGCGTTGGAGCGGGAGGCTGCACGGGCGACACGCCGACAAATGAAAACCCCTCAAAAAACTTCCCCAGAATTTGAATCCCGATATTTAACATCAACCCCTAAAGCTAAGGAGAATGATGGCGACGATGAGTATGTCCCTATCAATTTACCCGTGTCCCCTTCAACGTCCCCACCGTCTCCAGCTTCCTCCACAGGGACATTCATCATCAAAAAAACGCCAGGTGAAGACAAAACCGAGGGGGAAGTTGACGAACTTGAACAAGATTTCGAACCACAAACAGTGCTACGCAGACCATCCTTTTTCCCATTTTCCGCAACTGTTTCTCAATCAAATTCAAAAGCTTCTGCACCAACTTCAACTCCAAGATCAACTTCATATTCAGCACGCGCTGCAACTTCCGCTCAATCTCAAACTCATCCTGGTTGGGGCTCGGACACTTTTCTAGTATCCAATCAAGCTTGGCGAAAACGAAATTTAAATTCAAACAATTGGGCGTCAGGGCGTATTGTCGCCGAACTTGGGACCATCCCTTCAAATCGTGTCGCAGGTACACAACAGAGATCCAGCCTCGCAAATCGCCAACCTTGGAAGTAATTTGGATTTTTCTTAGAAATTTTTATTTCTTTATGATTTTTAATTATTTTTTAAACTTTAAATTAGGAAATGAAAAGAAAGAGACCAAAAGCTGCCTAAGCCCTAAAACCTAATAAAATTAAATCTGTTTTTTTATTTTTGTACTGTGGTAAAATTTTTGTAATTTCAATTAAAATGACACAAAATGAACGGACAATTAATAAAGAGAAAATTAATGAAATAATGCAGCGAAAGTGTTTTTCATAAAAATAGTACTTTGTTCATCTAAATACTTTTCGCCAGAGAAGAGAAATGTGAGACTATAGATCCTCCATTCGCAAAAAGAAGCGGGTGATTTAAACCAGTCCCATGCCCGACCAAAAAAAAAACCACAGCTCAAAAAATTTCGCTCCTCCGAAAAAAATCCACAAAGGGAAAATCTTGCTAATTTATAGTAACTTTGCTAATTGCTACTATAATAATTACAGCCAGCATGTCTCAAACTCGATCAATGCGGAAAAAAGTGGAAGAGGCTCAAATGGAAATTGTAAGTATTATTCATTAAATTAATTATTGTCGTATTTCAACAATTTGATTATTTTGTAGGGAAATGGGATGGTCCTGACGCCCGCCCAGGAACAAGCCTTGAAAGACATGATCGGCTGGGACCAGTTAAGGTAATATTTTTCACTTAATCATTGTTATTGTGTGGATAATTATCATAGCTATTTTGCAGACTTACTCCCCGAGAAAAGTCAGAAATCCTGAGCAAACCGGAGGTAGCGGACATCCTAAAACGTCATCTGGAGCAAATTAGATTGGCACAAGCGGAAAAAATGGAGTCGGAGTGGAAGTCCCTCAGAGAGACTAAACTTGAAGTTGAGGGTCAGAGAATGGTATTTAGTAAATAATATTTATTTTACGTAATCTATAGTTAAAATATTATTAATATTAATGTCTATTCAGTTCATCAACCAACGGATTGACGTTTTCAGAGAAGAGTGGAAAAGGGCAACGGAAGAAAAACTTCACTTCGTTTGTTTAAAAAATTTCAAGAAGCAAATATGGTTTAAGAACAAGGGCTATGCGCTCAAAATGGACGAGTTGGAAAAGACGAATAAAAAAGAACTATCGGAAGCGGCCAAACGTCACGGTGAAACTGTTGAAAAATTCAACAAGCTGAACGACGATTTAAATAAGGAAATCGAGCGTGAAAAAAGGTTGCTCGCAAGACTCGCAACTTACGAAGCCGAAGTGCGAACGCCAGAAGAAGATTGCAACAACACGGAGTTAGTGCCCGTGCCAGAAGAAGATTGCAACAACACGGAGTTAGTGCCCGTGCCAGAAGAAGATTGCAACATGGACACAACAGAATGTGTGCCCCCGCCTCCAGCTGTTGAAGAAGACGATGACGAGTATGACGACAGCCTTGCTATGGGTTGCATTACTTTGTCGGATTCAGAAGACGAGTCTGACAATGAACAGGAGCCTGACGATTCGTCGTGCTACTTTTCTGAAACAGAGGAGGAAGTTGTTTTCAATCGGGATTACTTTATTGATTTATGTGTTGAATGATAATATTGATAGCATGATTTTCTGTGTAATAATTTATTACTAATAAATTGGTGGTGGGCTAGAATTTAATTGTTAATTTAGCATTTATTTCCCAATCACAAATAAGTAGATTTTTTAAAAGTGGAATGACTTTAAACTATCACAATTCCACAGCTTTCACAAATAATTACAATTATAGTCGTGTCACACAGTACCAGCAACAATTAATTAATTTGGGCTGGAGAGAAATCAAACATAATAAATTATTAGAAATGCAATTTATCTCTTATTTTCACCTAACTTAGAAACTAATTAAAAGTTCCCAATCTTCGTTCACTAATACGCCAGGCTTCCGAATTACGAGAGGACTTTCGCCCTCAGATTCCAATGCCAGTGATCCCACAGCTGTAAATGAGATAATTTCACAATTAATTGGTTTATTTAATTAGTTGTAATACTTGTAATGAGAATAGAACTCACATTTACTGGAAATATTAACGCTTTGTGGTTTTCGCCCTGCGCCAAGAATCACAACACGTTCAATCCATTCTGGAGTCTTGAAGTGGGGATCTGCATGCACGACTCTGTAGAAAGACAATCAAGTTTTTATTAATCAATTTGAGACAATTTTAAAATCTTAAAGTCGATTCTATTGCATAAAAAAATAAAAGACTATAAAAAACCTTAAAACTTGTAAAATTATGGACCTTGAACCTGAAATCAATTACAATTCTCAAATAAACTCAAAACAAACAATTTAGAAGCTTCCAAAGTCAATTCAAAAATTTTAAAATATATAAAAGACTTAGCCAAATTCAAAAGCTTCCAAAATAATCCCAACAACAACAAAAAAAAAAAATGTAAAAATTTCCACAATAATCAAAGAGAGACGGCTAGGGTCTGAAACCACTCACTTTGAAGTCAGTTTATTATTGGCGTAGTTAAATTTAATGAGGATGTATTCCCCCTTTCGGTAGTCGTAGCTTTGCTGGTCGTCGATGTACAGCGAACCCTTTGCCTCACCCTGTAAATTTTAATTTTTAATTAAACCAATTTAATTAATTGTCATTTGTCAATTGTTCACCTTTTCATTCAGGGCCACAAAGAGGGTGTAGGGGTCATCTCTCATGAGGGAAGAGGCTCGTCGAATTCGTTGCTTTGTTGGAATTATGGAGCCCCCTTTTTGAAATACTGGGATCTGTAACAATTTTAACAATAATTTAGTAAAGTTATGTTCGATAAACGACCGGAAAACGGTTGGTGTAGTAAAGTTAAAAATTACCGTGTCGTCATTGATGGTGAGGGAGTGAGAAGTTGCTCCTGTATATTTTGCATAGTTGTAAAAATCATACCACACGCCCCCAGGGAGGTAGACGTTTATTGACGTTGCCCCCTTGTCCGTCACCGGGTGCACCAACAGACCCTCGCCTAATAATAGAAAAATAAATTAATCAGAAATTGTGTTTGAGTTTAACTTTGTCGGAGAGCTTCTTCTTTTTAATTTTTTCAAAAGATCAAGAAAGTTTCTTGAAGAAACTTCAAATAAAAAACTTTCACTCACCAATCAAATAAGCGTCTTGAATCCCGAAAGTTTTTGGATCTGTAGGATAATGAGCCCATAAGGGTCGCATTGGCGGCAGTCCCTTCATTTCGTTGTCGTAGAAGAGGGTGTACCAATAAGAGAGGAGGGCGTAGCGACGTCGAACTGCAGAACGAATCAGGGACGTCATCCGATCGCCAAACAGCCACGGTTCTCTTCGTTTCGTCTCAATGTGGGCGTGGTTTCGCATAAAGGGTTGAAAAGCGGCGGCCTGTGGGAAAAGTAGAAGTTAAAATATAAAATTTTGAATTTATTTAAAATTGTGCCCCCCAAAATTTTACTAAAATTATTTTAGTCTATTCTTTTATTTCTTTTGCAAAAATGTAAAATTATGTAAAATGCAAAAACCTCACCTGATACCATCTTAACATCAACTCTGGCTCTGGATTATGAAAAAATCCCCCAATATCCGCTCCAACGTGACTAATTCCACTGATGCTCAAACTCAAACACATTGGAATAGAAGCCTTCAGATGATCCCAATTGGCCATATTATCCCCTGTCCAAACTGCCGCGTATCGTTGACTCCCGATGAAATGTGCCCTAGTCAATATGAAGGGTCGCAATTGACCCTCACTTCGCTGAAGTTGCCCCTCAAAAGTGGAAATTGTTTGGAGGAATCCATACAAATTATGCACGTGTCGATGTTCCCATCCTCCGTAATGCATCATATCCTTGGGCATGGTCACTTCAGGGCCGTTGAAAACCGAAGGCTCATTCATATCGTTCCAAGTATAAAGGTCAAGGGTCGAAGGGTACTTATCGAGGGCGAAGCGTGATGCCCAATAAGATCGGACGCGGGGGTCAAAGAAGTCAAGGTAAGAAGAAGATCCGGGCCAACACCACCCTTCGTAAACTTTTCCGCTAGCGTCCTTGACGTAAAGATCCTGTGCTAGAGCGTCCTCATGGACAAAGTAGCCCCCTTCTCGCTTGATGTGGGGGTCAATTATGGTGACCATTTTGCGCCCCTTGGAGCTAATGTTTTGAATCATTTCGACCGGGCGGGGGAATTTATGTGAGTCCCAAGTAAAATACTTTTTGCCGTCCGTGTGCTCAATGTCCAGCCAGATGGAGTCGTAGGGAATGTCGTGGGCGTCGAAGGCCGCGTCAACTGAGCGCACGTCTTCTTCGTCGTTGTAATTCCAACGGCACTGGTGGCTACCGATGGCCCACATCTGCAAAGAAGAAGAACAAACTTTTTTGCTTATGAAAACTCGCTTTTTTGCTTATATTATTACCTGTGGAAGGGGAGTGACGCCCGTGATGGCGGCGTACTGTCTAAAAATGTCCAATGGCGACGGACCGAGAAAGAAAAAGATGTCGATTATCCCAGACTCGGAAATCCATCGCGTTCTCCCTTCTTTGTCCTCGGAGCCTACCATCATCATTGTCAAAATTATCTTATTTTCATAGCTTTTATAAATTAGGCGACAAAGCTCCCTGCGACATTTACGCTTAAAATAGACGGTTAAACTAGTAAATTAATTATTTATTAAGAAAACCTTTTAATTTTCTAAAAACATAAAAAGAAATTAAAAAAATCTACAACCCACGAACGAGTAAAGGCATTAGATAGGTTTTCAATTGGCCCAATCAAAAATTCTTCAAAATACATCGAAATCTTCCAAAAAACATATTTCTTATAGCAGCAAATGTCGCAACCAACTTCATCTCTATTCCAAAATCTAAATTTCAGCTAACTGCTTAAAAGCAAGTAAACTTTTAAAGATATATTTATAGATAGAGAGAGAGAAAACTGAAGAATGAATTATAAATTAAATCGTACTATGCAACTGCGGACGAAAGACACTAGCAAATAATTTCTTGAGCCCTAAAATAAAGAGACAAAGAAAATAAAAACAACGCCACCAAAACAGCCAAATGCGAAAAGAGCAACGAAACGATTTGCGTAATACGAACATTTCGCAATTTCTTAAAAAAACATACCACCAACAAGATTAACAATGGAGTCAATCATTCCACTTCCCCCAGTTTTAACGTCTATCCAAGTCTCTGCAGAATTCACCCAAAGCACGCCCACCGTTCGTTCCATACTAATTGGAAAAAATTGATAATTTTTAAAGGCGAAAAATACTATTTGAAGAATTTTGTAGAGGTGAGCAAATTAAAAAAAAAACTAAAATTTAAGTATAATTTGGAATAATCCCTTGTCAAATTTACCTGTGTGCCATCATATAAGGGATAGATCCGTAGAGTGTCATGGGACTATTGAGCTCGTACTCGAATACGTCCAGATTGTACAATCTGTAGGGCTCTCGGTCCGAGGTATCCTTCAGCATAAAGTCGTCGGCGTGTTCTGGGATTCCGTACAGTGACTGGGTCAGTGGAAAGTCAATGTCCACGCCAAAGGACTCGGGGCCCCGGGGTTTGGAGTCTGAGTGGGAACTAAAAGACTCCTCCCACATTGAGGGCTCGGATTCTGGCTCGGGCACTTCACCTCCTTCATTTAACTCGTTAGCTGGTTCCTCATTTCTGAAAGGGAAGAACATTTAAAAATTGATTTGATTAGAATCGACAGTTTAGACCTGATAATTCAATTAAACAATAATAGAAAATTAATTAAGTATAATTTGCACCAATTTGCTTACACATCAACTTTTTTCCTCAAATGTTCAAATTTGAGGGAATTTCTTCCGTTGAATACTGCAACCTTTTTTCCATCTGAGAAAAATTCCACTTTTAGGGGAGAGCCGTAGATCTTGGCGTAATATTTCGTTTTAAACCCAGCCAACGACAACGTCCACGCCTCGTTTCCTTTCCCGACGTCTAAACTGTAATTAAAAATGATTACTTCTTAAATTGATTTTAGTATTAAGTGCTTCACAAAAAATTTAAAAATACAACAAAAATGCCTTCACATTCGCCAAACGCCCAACTTACTCGGCCTTTTTAAGTTGTGGTAGAAGAGCGTGTTCGACTTGATATCTGGGCACAATCGGCGACTCCTCGTTCATCAACAACCGAAACGTCCCATCCATAAATCCGTACAATTCCAAATAGAACCGGTGACCGTTGTCCTTGTTGACGACGGGGAAATGGACATGATCTTTGAATACTTTGCCAGCCCCAAGCTCTACCTCAAATTTCGCCGAGTTGTCTTGCACATGTCGTTGTCGCCTGAAAGATTTAAAATAAATATGTTTTGTCATCAAATCGCCTTAATTTACGCCATACTTGCAAAATCCAGCTTGGTCGCAAGTCTTGAACTTGCTTCTGTCGACAGGCTCAGCGAGGCCAGTGAAATAAACCAACGCCAACGCCAAAATGGCGACAAGTCGAAAATCTTTCTTTCTTACATATTTTCCCATAATTCAATTATTCTAAATAAATTAACTATTGCCTTAAATCTAGAGAGCCAGCGCCCTGCGACTAGCTTCTATTAAAATTCGCCAAGGTGTTGGAAGTTGTCGAAAAGTGAATCGGCGAAAATGAAATCCAGTCCACATCAGCAAAAAAATAAGATTTAAAAAGTTGCTCATGCTCAATTGGGCAAATTGAGAATTTTTTTTTGCAGTTGGAAAAAACCGAATTTTTCTCCGCATTCCCGTCAATTTTCCTAATTGTCCAGAATTTCCGCAGGTAATTGTTGCCTTTTTAATTGATTTGGAACACAGCTACAACATAGTTTGCTAAATTGTTCCAAATTTTTTCGGATATTTTCAGATTTTCGGATTTTGCTAGAATTTTCCTCCAAATTTTCTCCAATTTCCAGAAAATGGCTACCCCCTCTCCCATAAGTGTGGGCGTGCCGATAGAAATTTCACCTGAAAAACCGGAAAAAATGGATAAGAGCTTGCAAAAAGAGAATAAAAAACTTCGGGTAAGTCTCTACTCAAATTTCGTCGCCAACTTTCGACAAGACAATTAAACCTTAAATGCTTTGCAGGGTGAAATAAAAACAATGGAAATGAAGATAAAAACGATGCAAGTGGAGCTTGGAAAATCGACGCAGATGAAGGACAAATTGGAAGCCCTTTGCAGAGAATTGCAAAAACAGAACAAGTACATAAAGGTGCGGAAAATTGAAGGTGGCAATTCAACAATTAGTTAATTATTGTTAATTTTTCAATCAGGCTGAATCCAGCTCCAAGATAAAGGAGGCGAATGCGAGGGGGAAAGAATTGGCGAGTGAGGTGCAAAATAATATGGGATTCATGAAATCAATCAATGAAAATCTGGCTGCTATCAGTTCCGAAAGTTTGACGGTAAATGATTTTGACAATGAATGGTCTTTGAGTCAACTTCAAAGCTATTTATATTAATATCCCTTTCAAGTGTTATTATTAAAAGCCTTTAAACAAGTCCTTGCTCTTTACTAATTACACTTCCTTTGTTCTCGTAGGTAAAACGGGAAAACGACGAGTTGGCGAAAAAGATCGGAGTGCTGAAGGGTCACTACGAGGAACGAGAGTCCATCCTTCAGACAGCCCTCAAGGAGACCAACGAATCTCTTCACAAAACTAAACTAGAACTCGCAGAAACTCAATTACAATCGGCACAGGAAAAGGAAAAATTGATTAAGGTTTTTATTTAAAATATATTAATAATTTTGGAGCTCCTGTCTTGTCTGTAGTAGACTAAAGAAAGATGCTGTGAACTGGATAATATTTTTTTGACGAAAAATTTTGATTATTTTAGTGACTTTTTAAATGTTTTTTTGTTCAAATTGCAAGAATGATTAAACTCTTAAATTAATAACTATTGAAATATTTAGGAGATGCAAAAGCTGGCGGATGCCCTGCTGTCAAGTC